>CM035806.1:121792449-121808735 GCA_020466095.1 Chlorops oryzae | reverse complement strand
AATGTTTTGTCAATAAATATCGCTCTATGATCTGAAATTTAGAGTTTCGGCGTGATATTTCTTTGGGGATTCAACTTATATCTTTCGGATCCAAGGATGGGTTTGGGCAAGGGGTAGCTCCAAAAATTAGATGCTACCAGACATAGTGTTGTTCGTCGGTAAAGTTAGCGGCGTTGATTTTTTTTGGTTTATTTGTTCGAGTCCGTTTAAAGTGATTCGAAGGTTTAGATATCTTTTTATCGTGTGCATTATTTCCGTTAAGGTTACTGTCTCAACCAGAATTTTGTTCATAAGCGGTTCGGATCGAGCCCACGAGACTGAAGCAGCCGGATTCTGCCAGTGCACACGGGACCGGTTAAGAACGAATTTATATTTCAAACCATCTTCATTATCTAAAGATAGGCAACCATAACAAAATAGCAGACCAGCTAGCAAAGAAGGGAGCTGATACAGACTTCATAGGTCCAGAACCCTTCTGTACTGTACAGGCGAGCTATCTTGACAACATCCTGGAGGCATGGAAACACAGGAAGATTAGCAGACACTGGGCCATGCTCGACGGCCTACGGCAGGCAAAAAAATCTCCTGACACCAGGCTGTTTTAAAGCCAAGGAAATTCTAAGCCTCAGTAGGCTTGAAATTAGCCTACTAACCGGATTCATGACTGGTCATGGACCAGTTGGGTACCATCTGAAGAGAATAAAGCTCTCAGACACGGACATATGCCGATTCTGCACAGAGCACTGCGAGACCACCACTCACCTACTCTGTTCTTGCCCAGCACTCGGCTCCAAGCGATTGAAATACCTCAACAAGGCGTTTCCACAGCCTAATGAGGTAAAAACATTTAATCCCAGATCAATCGTAGCGCTTATCAAAAGCCTTAGATTGAGCTGGTGTTAACAAAACACGGGATAGCACAATAGATCACCTCTGGTCGCAGTGCACAATTGTCCCTCTACTAATAATAATAATTTCTATATCTAATTTATCTACCTCATTTTGAAATTTTTTTGAACGCAATACGTTCCCTATGGTGTCCCCTTCCCAATCGTATTCATCCTCTTCATCAGATGACGATTCATAACTCATTACATAATAGCTTTTCTAATTCTATGCATTCGTCTATAGTAAAATTAATTATAATTAAATAATCCGATTGTTCGTTCGTTAGTTCGTTCGGTTCCTGCGAAGGTTCGTTCGGTTCGTCCGAAGGTTCGTCCGTTCGTTCGGTCGGTTCGTCCGAAGGTTCGTTCGTTCGTTCGATCGGTTCGTCCGAAGGTTCGTTCGTTCGTTCGATCGGTTCGCCTTGGTCGATCGTATATTCTATGGTATATTCGACGTCCATTTCTTTACATCCTTCATTTACCTCGTCCTGAATGTGTGTTATTTCCTGACATCCTTCATTTACCTCGTCCTGAATGTGTGAAATTTCCTGACATCCTTCATTTACCTCGTCCTGAATGTGTGACATTTCTTGACATCCTTCATCTACATCGTCCTGAATGTGTGACTGTTTATATGTTTTGTGATAAATTCAATTATCCGATTATGTCTTTCAGTATTACTTACTAGTTCAGCAGAATGTTTCCTTTTTTTTTGGAGTATTAGCGATGAATACAGCTTGCCGCAGTCGCAGTGGTGTTTTTTTTAAATATAAGTTGGCATTTGCTTTTTTGGTGTCTAATCAAGTGAACGTTTTTTGTAAAAACGCGGTTGCAGATTTGACAGGCGTAATTGACGCATTTATGCCTTGTGTAGTAAATAAAACGCTGCATGTTAACTCTAAAAGGAAAATTGTTTTAATATTCTCATTGGTTTTGATTATTTTGAAATATTTTATACAATCGTTCTATCCCTTGCAATAATTCGACAGGCAAATTTACAATTGTTCAATCCCATACAATAATTCGACAGGCAAATGTACAATTGTTCGATGAAACACCCCCTATTAGCACTTAGTTGCGCTGAAATCTTATTTAGTGCACAAACCTAACCTTTAAGAGTGTTTCGGTTCATGGATGTGGAAAATGTTTCAAATTCAAATTAAGACTAATTTAACGATCTATGGATTTTTACTTACTCGACTGCATATCCATGTTTGTTTCCTTAGGTTTTGCGGTAAAAGGATTTGCAATAAATTAATTATTAATTGTTGTAACAAAAACACTTTTTGGTTAGTCAGTGTCAGTGTTTGGTTTGAAAGCTTAATTAATATTATTATAATTAGGGAGTGATGCGCACCGTGATCCATAACGGATCTATTGTGTTAACCCCAACGTTGTCTAATTTTCTATACTTAGGCTTTTTATAAACTTTAGCACAGTGGACGGCTTTAAGGCATTCCAGTTTTATATATAAGAATGAAGGTATTTGCATGGGCCAAATCTAGAATACCACTGTTCTATACTAAGTTGTTCAAGTATATATTGACATATATTAAAGACTTTCTAAAATGAAACCGTGATAACGTGGCTTTCACTTCCAGATATTGCGAACAACGACGCAAAGTGCTATTGGATCATGTGCACGAGGGCTATGAAAAATACTGGTGGGACTACACGGAATGACGAGAGTGCTGGTTTAACAATTGAGTGGAAGTCAAGAGAGCACAATTAGATTGGGCAAACTTGTATGAAACAAAATTAGCTGTTATAATGAAAAATTGGGCGTCAAAAATAAAGCATGCGCTAATGAATTGACTTCAAATGCAATAAAAACACAACACAACACGCACACATATACACACATACACACAAAAGACAAAGAAAGCAAATTATATTAGTACTTAGAAGAAACAAAAAATGAAAAATGCAGCGATGAGAAATAAATTTTCAAGTTGACTTCAATTATTTAAAATGCGAACGCATTGATATTAAAATATATGAAACCTATTATTTTTTATCACTAAGAGATCCGCAATTTGAATATCCAATTATCATTATTATTATAATTAAAGCTTTTTATTTGTCTACCATTTCATAATGCATGTGTAAAATTTTTGCGAAAGCCAAATTTTGATCGATTTAACATGCCCAATTTAACACGCTCGAGTGCAAAATAATAGCTTTCTTATATTCTTGCTGAACAGAAAATATGCACTCGGTTCCGTCCTTTTTGCCTTTACATTATTCCTAAACATTATCCTTTCGAAAGTTTTACGAACCATAGCTAAGAATAAATCACCCCAAATACTTTAGATTTAAAACTTTCAATCAAATATCCTTTCGAGACAAAATTTCTTCTTTTTGTTTAAATCTCAGTGCACTTTTATGTGCAGCGTTAGTTGAAAAAATAAACAAAAAGAATTTAAAATCTTTGAATTAATATGTAAAACACCAATAGACCGAAAGTCGGTGAAAGTAGTTCTAAAAGAAATATTTAAAGTTTATAGTCAGTCACCGGCTAGCAATCAAACCGAGCGGTCATCAAGCGGAGTGATACTAGTTGCGATAAAAAAAAAAAACTTCATATAAATCTCCCATTCTCGTTGTTTCTCCTCTTTCAAAGTTACCGTTTCTTCCACACGAGTTAATAGAGTATTTAACAATAAACTAATAAGCATAGCCCCTGGGCCGACCTTGCTAAGAGACAATAGTTTTGCTCTCCTAGCAAATAACACAAAAAAAAAAAAAAAATCTAAAATTTATTCCAATATTGGAGTTTCCAACACTTACCAAGAACCGAAAAAAAAAACCGAATCCGGAATTCATAGTAATTGAATCCACCGAAGACAAAAAAACCACTGTCCAATTTTTCGTGCTTTGCCGTGCAAAAATCTTTACTTCTCATAAGCAGGGATATTATCAAAATAACTATGAACTGCGCGATGGTAACCTTCTACTCTTAGTAAAAGATTTACACACCTCGAAAACACTTCATCGGAACAACATCTCTGCCTGGAATTTGTGGAATGAAAGCCAAAGTTCAGGAAAATTTAAACTCAACAAAGTGTTATATCCCACGGTGCAACCGCCTAACGCCGTGGAACTTGGGTAGGTACTAGAGATGGGCACGGGCCTCAATTTTGAGGCCCGACCCGGCCCGAAGCAGATTTTTCCGGGCCTGTCCCGGCCCGGCCCAGAAAATTTTCAAAGAGGCCCGGCCCGGTCCGGCTCGGCCCGAAAAAAATGATCAAAAAAAATTAGTTCGTAGTTGCAGTAGTAAAAAGTTCTTCGACTATATAACAGAGTGTATTACATATAAACATATTTTTATTTTTTCTTCGACTACATAACTGAGTGTATTATATATAAAAGTAGTTTTTTTTTTACATTTATTTTAGAAATATTAAAAATAGTGAGGATATAATCTTTCTGAAATATTTTGAGGAAATTAGTGTTTTATATAATATATAAGTACATACTTTTATAGCTACAAAATAAAGCAAAAGTCATTCAAATAGAAAAAAAAATAACTCAAAATTAAATTTAAGCTTAAAAAAAGGAGTCTCTTAAAAAAAAATCATGAAATTAGAAATCTCTTCAAGAATGAGAGATATAGATACAGATTACGACATCAGAAATTTTTGTTGTAAATGACGTTATTGTTCCATTTTTCCCATGTTTGGGCTGCGACATCTTTGTTCTCCTGAGCCATTTTCAAAGCTGAGTTCTAATAAAAAACTTTTCACTTGCCGAAATAACGCAATGAAAGAAAACGGCCTTAAAAATGGCATAGGAACACAGAGATGTCGTAGCCCAAACATATGAAAAAATTTAACAAATAACGTCATTTACAACTAAAACATTCTAATTTCGTGATCTGTATATCTATCATTCTTGAAATCTCCCTACATATTTTTATGTAAAAAAATCAACTTGTCACTCTTCTCAAATCGAAAATCGGCCAATAATCGATATATGTAAAAGGCCGCAGATGAAATAAGTGCCTTTCCGATAAAAACATTGTTCAGTGCTTAATATGTAGCGGGCCTCTTTTCGGGCCTACGGGCCTGCGGGATTTCAACCTGAGGCCCGGGCCCGCACGGAAAAAGCCCGTTTTTGATTTTTTGGCCCGAAGCCCGTATTTTTTGACCTAGGCCCGGCGGGCCCCAGGCCCGGCCCGGCCCGTGCCCATCTCTAGTAGGTACGCACGTCAGGCAAGTACACCGTAGGATATAACGGGGTCCTTTAAACAAATAAAAAGGAACACAAAGGATTTCAAGCAATTATCCTTTGATGTAATTCAAATTGAATACAAATTTCGGCTATTATTTAAATGTGACTACTCACTCTATTAACTTCTCCGTCGTGGCCCTTTGGTGAGTATGCTCGCAGAAGTCCCCTTCCAGTATTCGAAGCTCCGTTTATATAGATCAATATTGCTGATCTTGCAATATTGAATATTCTCATGGTCCGCGACCGTCGTGGATTCTTCCCGAACACATTGCATAAGCTTGACCCCGACCTTCACCCGCAATTGTACCAACATTGCCATATTGTTGTTGTTGCTACATGAAGCTATTCCGATGTTCCTATTGCTACTTTTGTAGTTGTTATTGTTGTTGCCAGCGATCGGATTGCAATTGTGCATTCGCTGTGCCAGTGCTGAGATTTGTCAATCGTGCATAAACGGTGCCTGTGTTGTTGTTGCTAGCTGTCGCCCTGCAAATGCATGCACCGTGTTTGTGCTTAATGTTCTTGTAATTTCCAGCGATCAGGTTGCGCATATGCTTATGCTCGTGCGGGTGTTGTTGTTGTAGTAGCTAAACTGTCTCTGTCAGCGGTTTTCGCTGGCCGCTGCTTTTCAGTAGCATGGAATCACCTTGAATTAGAAATTCATAAATGCAGGTCACTGCCTTTTGTTTTCCGTTTAAGGTGACCACATGTGAGTTTGGGAGAGACTCACAACAAAAGGGTACCGTGTATGCGCCCTATTTAAACAATGTCCCCGAACAAGAAATAGTTAACGAACTTAGCCCACAAGGAGTAATTGGTGCATACAAATTCACTAAAATCATGGAAAAGAAGTCAATGCCAACTGGAGTTGTCCTATTAACTTTCGATAGATATAATCTTCCAGAAAACATAGACATATCTTGGAGAAAACCAACTGTTAGGGAATATATTCCCAATCCAATGCGCTGTAGAAACTGCCAATTACTGGGCCATCCAATTAAATTCTGCAAAAATCAACCTAGCTGCAATCAATGTTGTCTTCCTCCACATAACCCCGCTCCCTGCAAGAGAACGCAATGTGCAAATTGTCAACTGGATCACCCAGCGTCATACAAATTGTGCCCAAAATTTATTGAAAAAAAAAGAAATATTAAAAATAAAAAAAAATAAAAAATGTACAATGCGTGAAGCTGAAAATATACGAAAAACACAATACAGTAATCACACCAATAATAACATGTATGTGGACGTCACAAAGAACACGTTGGCTGCAGATCATACCCAGCAGAATATTATGTCGGCGGTGAACAAGTCCGCGCGTCTTTCAGAGCGGACGCCTCGGTGAAATGCTCCGCATGACAGTGTGAGCGAGGTGGAGCGAAAAAGTCATGCCCGATTGCCATTTCCATTTTGAACTCGTCTTGATTGAATCGCATTAGCCGCTTAAATTTAAATAGGGTTTTAGCGTCAGGAGATCATTTGCGAGATCTGGCGTATGGCATGGATACTGGCCTCATAATCCGAAGATCGCGGGTTCGATCCCTGCCCGAGCCAAATTGTAGAAAAAACAAGTAAAGAAGTTTACATCGGCTAAGCCGAGTGCACACATACCTTTTCCTCAGCCTTAAATATGTTGAAACATTACCTTAACAAAAATTCCTGCCCTTTTCGTTGTTCTAGCTACACATTATCTGTGCTTCGATTTAGCTCCACAAACTCGAAATTATATTTAAGTACAAATTTTTCGCGAATGGTGGTCATGGTCAATTTTTAACCGTTAGAGGACATTTTGTCTAGCAGCGAAATACTCAATTCAAAATAGTGAAAATCAAATTTTTGCGAATTTCGCGAATGGTGGTCATGGTCAAATTTTAACCGTTACAGGACATTTTGTCTAGCTGCGAAATACTCAATTCAAAATAGTGAAAATCAAATTTTTGCGAATTTCGCGAATGGTGGTCAAATTTTAACCTTAAGTGACGACTTTATTTGGCGGCAAAATACACAATCAGAAGAAGCAAAAAAAAAAAAAATCATTTTTGTATACAGATATGAGAATAAGAGAAAGAGTGTTTTTTTCAAATGTGTAGGATGATGACCATAAATATAGCGATGTCGCAATTTTTTTTCAGCGAAAGCTTAAGTCTACATAGTAGCTATACACACACCGAATTTCCAATAAGCTGGGATGTATACAATACAATAATTCGACAGGGAAATGTACAATTGTTCGATGAAACGCCCCCTATTAGCAGTTAGTTGCGCTGAAATCTTATTTAGTGCACAAACCTAACCTTTAAGAGTGTTTCGGTTCATGGATGTGGAAAATGTTTCAAATTCAAATTAAGACTAATTTAACGATCTATGGATTTTTACTCACTCGACTGCATATCCATGTTTGTTTCCTTAGGTTTTGCGGTAAAAGGATTTGCAATAAATTAATTATTAATTGTTGTAACAAAAACACTTTTTGGTTAGTCAGTGTCAGTGTCAGTGCTTGGTTTGAAAGCTTAATTAATATTTTTATAATTAGGGAGTGATGCGCACCGTGATCCATAACGGATCTATTGTGTTAACCCCAACGTTGTCTAATTTTCTATACTTAGGCTTTTTATAAACTTTAGCACAGTGGACGGCTTTAAGGCATTCCAGTTTTATATATAAGAATGAAGGTATTTGCATGGGCCAAATCTAGAATACCACTGTTCTATACTAAGTTGTTCAAGTATATATTGACATATATTAAAGACTTTCTAAAATGAAACCGTGATAACGTGGCTTTCACTTCCAGATATTGCGAACAACGACGCAAAGTGCTATTGGATCATGTGCACGAGGGCTATGAAAAATACTGGTGGGACTACACGGAATGACGAGAGTGCTGGTTTAACAATTGAGTGGAAGTCAAGAGAGCACAATTAGATTGGGCAAACTTGTATGAAACAAAATTAGCTGTTATAATGAAAAATTGGGCGTCAAAAATAAAGCATACGCTAATGAATTGACTTCAAATGCAATAGAAACACAACACAACACGCACACATATACACACATACACACAAAAGACAAAGAAAGCAAATTATATTAGTACTTAGAAGAAACAAAAAATGAAAAATGCAGTGATGAGAAATAAATTTTCAAGTTGACTTCAATTATTTAAAATGCGAACGCATTGATACCAAAGTATTATATATGAAACCTATTTTTGCGAATTTCGCGAATGGTGGTCAAATTTTAACCTTAAGTGACGACTTTATTTGGCGGCAAAATACACAATCAGAAGAAGCAAAAAAAAAAAAAAAAAATCATTTTTGTATACAGATATGAGAATAAGAGAAAGAGTGTTTTTTTCAAATGTTTAGGATGATGACCATAAATATAGCGATGTCGCAATTTTTTTTCAGCGAAAGCTTAAGTCTACATAGTAGCTATACACACACCAAATTTCAATAAGCTGGGAAGTATAGTAAAAAAGTTATTCACGAAAAACGTTAAAAATCGTGATTTTTGAAACTTCTGAACCACTTCCCACGACCCAAGAAGGGACTTCGAAAAAAAATTGTATGCAGTTTTTCGGACATTTACCTGCTTCAAGTCCATGCCAAATTTCAATATGATATCTTTCATGGCTTAGGAGTTAATTACGAAAAACTAAAGTGTGACCGACAGACAGACATGGCTAGATCGATTCCTCTTGTCACCCTGATCAAGAATATATATATATGTCTACAGTGGCGGATTAGAGTGTCATGAGGCCCGGGGCTTATATAGGGATGGGGCCCCCTTAAAGGCAGAAAAAATTTATCATGCGTATGTAAATCAAATTTCTGTTTTTAATTTTTATGTTTATACATTTTTTTATAAAACTTTCTCTTTATAGTTTTATTTCCAAAGTGAAAAATTTTAACAAATTTAAAAATACTTTTTTCGTGACTTTGCTTTCGCAAAATCGCTTATCAAGTCATCAAAGTTGATCGATCGAAGTAAATCAACTTCAATAGTCAGCCTCGACAATGCGGATAACCGTTCGTCTAACATAGTTGATCTGTAGGGGAGAGGTGTGTACCTTGGTCCGGATTTCACATTTTTCAATCTAGAAAATTTTGCAGGATGTTTTCTTTAGTTTTTCTTTTATATAAGTTCTCTCATATCCTTCCAACATTAAATGACGAGACATTTATTTTTCTCCTCCTTACCAATAAATAGAAAAACTACTTTTACCATACCAATCCAAAACGGTTCAAGGTACACCATGCAAGTGTACCATGGTCCTTTGGTATGTGTACCTTGGACCGTATAAAATAAAAGGAGTAAATTCGTAGCAAGTATGTAAGAAATTAAAAATACTCGTTTATTTGCATATGTCATATTGTTTAAAACGGAAAGTATTTAAGTCTTCCTTTTTTCTCGGCGCAAAAGTCTTAAGATGGATGAATAATTTTGTACGCTTAAATCAGGCTCTATAAATCATCTTGAAATTGAATCTTTTCTTTCGAAACTCTTTTCGGTATGGTTTTTCGTTATCTTTCGTTATTTTCTAAAGAAAAGAGAGACAATTTTCTAAATTCGATCAAAATAAGAAACAGCAAGCTAATATTCATCTAAAATTTGTACCTTAGACCGGTCCAAGGTACACTTGTAAGCATAAGTCCGAGGTACACCTTCCTGTTGTTTTAAAAAATATCATCTAAAAATTTATATTTTGGAATCAAAACAAAAGAAGAACTCATGCTATGTTTTGAAAATAAGTAAAATTTTTATGATTTATTTGTAGAATTCGAAAATTTCGATTGAGTTGTGCACCAAAGCTTTTGCATTCGCCTTAAAAAAAAATACTTTTTTGCACAAAAAATTTTTTTTCGCCTTTTTCCACTTGTCTGTATAGCTTGACACTATACAGCAAACTTAAGTCAAATAGCAGCGTGAGTGGAACATTCCATAGAAGAACATTTGCATGTATATGCATCTCCCCTATATATTTTTAATTCTTTTAAGAACTGAAAATGACCTTTCAGACTCGCAGTTTGCGATCGGAATCGTTATTAAAATTCTGTATGCGATGCAAACATTTGGGAATACTTCAACCATTTCCCTATCAACTTGCAAAGGGGACAAGATTTGGTCATTTTTGCTATCTGATTCTTCGGATCGATTAGAAAAAATACCTTTCGGTTGTAGCTTTAAAGGATATTAATTGTTTTAATTCTAATTTGAAATCACTTTGCAAATCATCCGAATATACTTGTATGAGATTTGTGGCTTTGATTTCTAATTCATTAGTCTCTATAAATAACAATTGTTTTTTGAAATAAGGAATAACTGTTAAACTCAATTTAAGTTCAAGATGAGTTATAAGTACAATACAAATTCTTTTAAAGTAACGTACAATAAGGTAAACAATTTATATATAATTTAATTTTTTATTTCATTAATTTTTAGATTTTAAGGCGATTTTACTCGAAAAATATTTTTTTAAATATTTTGATGATATTTTATTTGGACGCTCGGGGCCCTTTGCCAGTTGGGGCCCGGGGCTATAGCCCCTGCTAGCCCTACCTTAATCCGGCACTGTATGTCTATACCTTTCGCGACTCCTTTGGTATGTTACATACTCCGTGCCAAACTTAATATACCCTTTCCTTCGGAAAAGGTATAAAAAAGATTTTTAGAAAAATTCGAAATACACGAAAAAACGCGATGAGAGAATCCTCTTTCGAAACTCGAGTTTCCTTCCTGAACTCAGGAGAGAGGAGAGAGAGAGAGAGAGAGGAGAGAGAGAGAGAGAGAGAGGAGAGAGAGAGAGAGAGAGGAGAGAGAGAGAGAGAGAGAGAGAGAGAGAGAGAGAGAGAGAGAGAGAGAGAGAGAAAGAGAAAGAGAGAGAGAGAGAGAGAGTTGTCAAACGGGTTCTAAAAATAGACAACGAGAGAGAAAAAAAAGAGCACATGCAGCTCTGAAATACTTTTTTCGCTGCAGCGGACTTTCTCGCGCCGCCCCGATGAACTCGTCCGAGGTGAAGCGTAATGACATTCGTGTAGAAATATCACCGCGCGCAACCTCCAGGAAGGCAGGTGGTGCGACTCCCATTTTCACGAGGACATCCCCACGGATGTCCGCGGGACATTTTCTACTGGGATACTAACCACACTACCCCAAACAAAAATCTCTCTACTAATACAATCAATAAAAGAAACATCACCACAAATAACACTCTCGCGACAAAAATCAATCACCTCACCTTCTATAGCAGCCCAGTAGAAAATGTCCCGCGGACATCCGCGGGGATGTCCTCGTGAAAATTGGAGTCGCACCACCTGCCTTCCTGGAGGTTGCGCGCGGTGATATTTCTACACGAATGTCATTACGCTTCATCTCGGACGAGTTCATCGGGGCGGCGCGAGAAAGTCCGCTGCAGCGAAAAAAGTATTTGAGAGCTGCATGTGCTCTTTTTTTTCTCTCTCGTTGTCTATTTTTAGAACCCGTTTGACAACTCTCTCTCTCTCTCTCTCTCTCTCTCTCTCTCTCTCTCTCTCTCTCTCTCTCTCTCTCTCCTGAGTTCAGAAAGGAAACTCGAGTTTCGAGAGAGGATTCTCTCATCGCGTTTTTTCGTGTAGTTCGAATTTTTCTAAAAATCTTTTTTTCTTCTACAATTATTGTTTTGCTCGGGCAGGGATCGAACCCGCGATCTTCGGATTATGAGGCCAGTATGCATGCCATACGCCAGATCTCGCAAATGATCGCCTGACGCTAAAACCATATTTAAAATTAAGCAGCTAATGAGATTCAAGCAAGACGTTCAAAATGTAAATGACAATCGGGCATGCCTTTTTCGCTCCACCTCGCTCACACTGTCATGCGGAGCATTTCACCGAGGTCCGCTCTGAAAGACGCGCGGACTTGTTCACCGCCGACATAATATTCTGCTGGGAGGCATCTCCAAAATGGAAAAGGCATTTTGTGTTAGTGAGCAAGAGAGCGAATGCGCTGAAAAAAATTTCAACACTAATTGCGTGCGCTCAATAAAATTTTACATCTGAAAAAGGTCTACCATATTTGATAATATCATACGAAATTAAGTTAGACAAAGACATTTTCAAATCATTTTGTTTTATTTTAGCTACTTTTACATTTTCTATTTCTTCGATTCTTGAAATCCACAGTTTAAATTTTTGCAATACAGATTCTTTTTATACCTTTTCCGAAGGAAAGGGTATATTAAGTTTGGCACGGAGTATGTAACATACCAAAGGAGTCGCGATAGATATAGACATATATATATATTCTTGATCAGGGTGACAAGAGGAATCGATCTAGCCATGTCTGTCTGTCTGTCTGTCGGTCACACTTTAGTTTTTCGTAATTAACTCCTAAGCCATGAAAGATATCATATTGAAATTTGGCATGGACTTGAACCAGGTAAATGTCCGAAAAACTGCATACAAATTTTTTTCGTAGTCCCTTCTTGGGTCGTGGGAAGTGGTTCAGAAGTTTCAAAAATCACGATTTTTAACGTTTTTCGTGAATAACTTTTTTACTATACATCCCAGCTTATTGAAATTTGGTGTGTGTATAGCTACTATGTAGACTTAAGCTTTCGCTGAAAAAAAAATTGCGACATCGCTATATTTATGGTCATCATCCTACACATTAGAAAAAAACACTCTTTCTCTTATTCTCATATCTGTATACAAAAATGATTTTTTTTTTGCTTCTTCTGATTGTGTATTTTGCCGCCAAATAAAGTCGTCACTTAAGGTTAAAATTTGACCACCATTCGCGAAATTCGCAAAAATTTGATTTTCACTATTTTGAATTGAGTATTTCGCTGCTAGACAAAATGTCCTCTAACGGTTAAAATTTGACCATGACCACCATTCGCAAAAATTTTGTGCTTAATAATAATTTCGAGTTTGAGAAGCTAAATCGAAGCACAGATAATGTGTAGCTAGAACAACGAAAAGGGCAGGAATTTTTGTTAAGGTAATGTTTCAACATATTTAAGGCTGAGGAAAAGGTATGTGTGCAATCGGCTTAGCCGATGTAAACTTCTTTACTTGTTTATCTTTAAAAACCTTTTCCCTTTCCACGCCATGGATTTTATTGAACTCAGAATGTTGACTTTCAACATGTTTTCTTAAAAACGATTCATTCCTTGTTTTAAATGACTTCCCACATAAAACCCAAAGCATGTTTTCAAAAGCATTTGGGATCATAAAGTAGGCTTTGCATTTCATTTTGAAAAAATATTTTTAAGTGTTTTTTAAAAAAAAGTTGCGCAGATCCGCTCGTGTTTTCGTCGGGCGATTGCCATCATATAGGACTATAGGTCTAACTCTTCTTCTTCCTAATCCCTGCAATGTGTTAGAGCTACGCTGCTTCAACATAGGCATATAGCATGAGGAAAAGAGAAGCATGCCATGGCAGCGAAATATTTAGCTCTGCTCTGGTGAAATGCATTGCCACTTTTATTTTTAATTTTTGGGAGATTTTCGAGTTCATTACATATAAAATATCTACCAAACTCATAAAAATGATATGAAAAGCTTGAAAAACATAAAACTAATCCAGGAAACTCAATATCAAGGAGAAATATAAGTTGTTTTTTTGGTCCTACCCTGTCCACATAACTTTTTGATCACACTGTTGCAGCAAAAATACTAAATTCTATGTACAATCAAATTCGTAACCGTAGTCAAAAATGTATGTCAATTTATTACAAAATGAAAACATTCGCGCACATTAAGCAAAAACATATCGTAATATATTTATTAAAGTTTCAATTATGAACTTTTCAAGCAATATAAAAAACCGAGCTGACGCCGTGTTTCGTTGATAATTTTCTTGCAAGTGGCATCATAGTGCCATTTTGTGTCTACCCGTATTGTTGTTGATAGCTTTCTGGTGAATTTCTCGAATTTCCTATTCCTGCTTAAGGTTTTTGTTGGTAGCTTTTTGGTTAATTTCTCGAAAGAGTCGAACTTCCTATACCTTTGTAATTGTGAATTTCCTATTAGCGGCAGAGGCTTTTCGACATATATAACAATATATTATATGTTACTCTCATTGATATTGCGCGGGACGTTTCGCGCCAGTTAGAAAGAGATGATACTCGGCAGGAAAAAAAGAGCGAGAGAGAAATACTTTTGGTGAGTACCTAAGTGAAAAATGCTCATTTTGGTGGGTACCCACCGTGGTGAAAAGAGCCGAAATGGAAACGGCTCCTGAGTGACATATATAGTTATATATGCTTTTCAACGTCGACAGTTAGACCTACAGTCCTACATGGTCCGACCATACAATACTACAAGCGACACTCTCTAAATTTTTTGAATTTGCTTGCAGGTATGATAACAATATGCGGGTGCGATAGAGACAGAGAACAGTTTACATGAGTGCGACTGAAAAAGATAGAGTTTTGTCAACGACTGCTGTGGTGAACAGTTCAACAGCCCTGCAGGAAGTATGAGTACTTAAGTTCTAGCGTTTTACTAGTTCTAATTCCACCAACACTGGTTTTCTTTATACCCTGGTTATGTATTACTCTGTACAAAATTAACATTGCGTTGGGCTAAAAATCACTAATTGTACACTTGAACTAACGCTTTTTTAGTAATTTGGGAACCAATTGGGTAAATTGGGTATATAAAACACTATTTTCCTTTGAAAGATTATTGACCAATTTTGTGGTTTTTTGGTTATTTTTGTTCTAAAATTTTTTGAGCCTCCAATACGCAATATTTAAAAGACACCGAATTATTTTTCGTGTTTGTTTTATTTACAAAAAAATTAGTATAATAAAGATAGATTTTATTTTTGATTTCGGAGCACCAACGCTCTTTGCAACAACTATATAATGGCAACTCTTATTACTGACACGAAAAACCATTTTTCCATGCAATACTAGTGGAGCTTTATACGAAGCTCTACCCCCTTCCTAGAGGGTAATAAGCATTGAGCTCTGCTGTGTTGAAAGTCAGATTGTAATGTCGATGTGTGAGTTCATCTGTACAAAAATCGTGGTGAAAGTCAGTTTATTTTATGTGAATGTGTTAACTGTGGGCAAAATCAGATTGTGAATGGGCAAAGTGGTTTATACAAGCTCCCCTCACCCGTCTTAGTGATTTTGGGAAGTGTCGCTTGTAGTACTGTAGTGTCAGACTAAACACATATAAACTATATATGTCACTCAGGAGCCGTTTCTATTTTGGCTCTTTTTCAACACGGTCTTGGGTACCCACCACGGTCTTGGGTACCCACCAAAATGAGCATTTTTCACTTAGGTACTCACCAAAAGTATTTCTCTCTCGCTCTTTTTTTGGCTGCCGAGTAACATCTCTTTCTAACGGCGCGAAATGTCCCGCCCAAAATCTATGAGAGTGACATATATAGTAATATTGCTAAACAGGTTTCGATTTCTCAGCTTGCTTGTTGCTTTTTTGTGTATGTACACAACAGTGTTGGAAAAGTAGGTGTAATTGTACCTTTTTCGGCCCTTTTTCACTTCAAAGGTACATTAGGTACAACTTGCCCATTTTAGGTACAATTTCAAGATGAAGAAATTTTGTTAGTGAATTAAATGGTGAAAGGTCTTCTGTGGTTATCTGAGTAGTGTTTGCAGAAATTTTTTTTTATAATTTCCCAAAAAAGGTAGCATAATGCTTCCGTTCAGACTAGGTGTTGGTATTTTTATGTTTCACCTTCTTGCTTTTTATGTTGATCTAGAGTTGACACACGAACAAATGTTCTGAAACAATGAAGTAAGTAGAGAATGACGTGCAAAGGCAGGAGAGGCTTTTGTTAAATGCTCTGTGCTTTTCTTTCTTTCTCATGCAATCAAATGAAAATGTTTCTAAACATATTTGTGAGTCTGACTTATGAGAAAAAATTCGGCTGGGTATATTATATGTCATTTATGAAAAAAATTTCGGCAGGGTATATTAGGTACACTTTTCTATATTTAGGTACAATTTATGGATCATTTTAGGTACACACTGAAATTTCCATTTTCCAATACTGGTACACAAGCACTTGCTCTCAATGCTCCGAAGCTTGCTCCGCGGGCATCCCTGGTAATGAATTACCATTCCATTATTCCTTTTTGAAACTCAATCAACTACCTCAAACACCCCAAAGTGTTGAAACAAAATGAGTAAATACTACTTGATATCG
>CM035806.1:121779849-121792349 GCA_020466095.1 Chlorops oryzae | reverse complement strand
TGGAATTCGTGCTCTTAGATTTGCAGTCTTCAGGCCGGTTTAAACTTTTAAACAGTAGCCTTTATGTGAGTTTCAATCAGATTTATGGCATAAAATTTATTTTATTGAAAAATTCCAAAATTATCATACATATATGTATATAGTTAAGTTCAACTGTCACGAAGACTAAAAAATATGTCCGAATAATTGATTTTCAAAGCTTTTCGACTTCGGGAATTTTGGAGTAGTCAGAATAGACCATACTTCCTAAAATAATGACATGTTTGCTCGACTGAACTCATGTTTCACAAATTTCAATTTGTTGCATTCCACTCGAATCTGCTGAAGGAGTAGGAATCTTATATTACCATATTGTGCATTCTCCGTATTGACGACTCATTTTCTCAACCGATCGTAGACAGTGGCGTAGCGAGAACTAATCTAGATGTGGGCAAGATGAATTAGCGAGGCCCTATAACATTTTTTATACATACTTGCGAACTATGCCTGTATCTTCAATTATATGCTCTCTTACATCGGAGTCTGTAAGGCCAAAAACGGTCAAAAAATCTCGAACGTAATTAATGGACAGCACCTACGTCCTTTTAAATCGTACGAGAAAACTCCAAAAATCAAAAGTTAAGCTTTTGGTTCAACGAGAGCAACGTTGGCAGATATTTAAAATGAATAAATCAATTATTAAAAGATTAGCTTTGTTCGGTGAAATTTTTTTTCAATTTTTTTTTTTTTTTTTGTTTTTCAACAAAATTAAAAATTGTCTTATTTGTCGTACAACATTGTAACACAGAAAATAACCTCAAAGTTCTATAAACTATTTTATTTATTTTATTTTACAACTTGAAATATTATAAGTTAATTATAATATTACAATGTTAACCGGAGCACTAGCCTATAAGCCTTCGACTCTCTTGTGATATAAGGCTGAGCGTTCTTATATATGTATATACAGTTTTTAATTATATGAAATTAATTAGTTTACTTAGTGCCAAAAAATTGTATATTAGTGTTGTGTTTTCAGGATTTAACGGGTGAAGGAAGCTTGATGGTGTAGTTGTCAAGAAAGTGCTCAGCGGTGGGTGGGAGTGCGTTACAGAACGGGCATGGATTTGGGAGACTGCCACTTAAGAGGTGTTCGTGTGTGTGTTTCATATGTCCAATTCGTAAGCGTATCATTTTTTCCAATTTAATATGTGAGTTTATGGATCTGAGTGCAGGAGCCTCTTGGGTGGGGTTTATATCTGTATATCTGTGGTTAAAGTTTCTCCAGTCGTTTTCCTTATGGTTTTTATAGACCTGCCAGGAAAGTTTTAAAAGGTCTGTTTGTTCATAGTTGTTGAAGACCATAAGTGGTTGATCACTTGCTGATTTAGCATGATAGTCGGCGAGCTCATTGCCTGTTATGCATACGTGGCCGGGTACCCACATTATTTTAATGGTGGTTTTGTATTTCACTAGAAAATCTCGAATTTTGGCTATGGTGGAGGATGTGTTGGATATGTTTTGTATTGCGCAAATAACTGAGTAGCTATCGGTGCAGATTATGTGTTTTCCATTTCGGGTATGGGAGTACTCTGTGGCTTTTAAGATTGCTATTGCCTCGGCTGTAAATACAGAACAGAAATCGAATAGATGTCCCCTGCTGATATTGTTACCTTTTGAGTCCACGACGGCGAAGGTGGTATTGAAGTCATTTTTTGATGCATCAGTGAAAATGGGTGTCCAATCATTTTTGGTCAGTTGATGAATGGTTTCGTTAAACATCTGTCTGTAGGTAGCCGGTGCAGTTGAGTTTTTGAGATGTTTTCGGAGAGATAGCTCAAAGCTGTTTTCGGAGAACAGCCAAGGCGGCTCTTTTTGTTGTGGTCGTAGTTTCGGTTTGGTGTTTATTCCCATTTTTTTGGCCATTTGAATACATCTTATTATTGTAGTAGGGCGTTTGAATTCCCTTTTATAAGAAAAACATTTATTCGCTAGCGTGAAGACGATTTTGTTGCTGGATTCTAGCACTTTTGGAATTATACGTTGCTGTAGATATAGTGTCCTATCTTCAATCGTAGGGAGTCCGGCTTCTGCTAGTAATGCTTTGCTTGGTGATGTAGGGAATGCTCTTAGACTGCGTCTGACTGCTGTGTGGTATGGTGAAAGAATTGTTTTCAATATCGATTTGGAACATGAACCGTATATTGCTAGTGCGTAGTCGATCTTAGATAAAATTAATGATCTAGTGGCATTTATTAATATGGATTGGCGAACAAAACTATGTTTTGAGCTGAGAAATTTGATGATATTTAGTCATTGGCTAATGCTCTTTCTTAATTGTATACAATGCTCTTTAAAAGTAAGCTTAGTGTCTAGAATTAAGCCTAAGGTTCTTAGGTCAGGTATTTGGACATTATTAAATTCTATCTGTTCGAAATTACATTTGCGTTTTTTACATATATGCAGAGATGAGCATTATTCATAGGAAATAGAGGCACCAGAGTTTTTTGACCAGTTTAAAATATCGGCTAGTATTTGGCAAAAAATCGTTCTTAAGTTTTGAGTATTCTTATTTTTAGAAAAAATTAGCACATCATCTGCATACATGACGTGTTCAATATTTTTATATTTTCATATTAAGCAAGATATCTCGTTGAATGCCAATATAAAGAGTGTAACTGACAATGGTGACCCTTGAGGGATGCCATTGAACAGATTCATGATATTAGATTGGGCGTTGTTTACATTTACTCTGAATCGACGATTGGTAAGAAAGGATTTGATAAAGTTATAGATCTTGTTACCTACTTTCCACTTCGGAAGTGTTCTGAAAACAATAAGTGATCCAACACGATCAAAGGCTTTGGCAAAGTCAAGGCTTAACAGAGTTATATGGTTTTTTGTGCTAAGAGTTGTAGTAGCGAAGTGTTCTACGCAAAGGAGAGCGTCAATTGTCCCTTGACTTTTTTTGAAAGCAAATTGGTTTGGTGATAGTAGTTCATTTTTGTTTGCGAACCACATAAGCCGAGTGGATACTATTTTCTCCATGATTTTACCCAAGCACGGGGTTAATGAGATAGGCCTCTAATTACTGATAGTAGTATGTTCTTTATTAGGCTTTAGAATTGGAAGAACAATCGCAGTTTTCCATGCTTGCGGGTAAATCCCTTTATCTAAAATGTTGTTATAAAGGTTTAACAACCTTTGTAGAACCAAAGGAGGTAGATTTTTTATCATCGGGTAGGATATTCTGTCTGCTCCTGGTGTTTTGCCAGATGCAGTAGAGAGAGCTGTTGAAAGTTCTAACTCAGTGATTAGAGAGTCTATTTTTTTCGAATCTATTGACGGTTTATGATTCGCATAATTGTATTGCAATGTTTTCGATTTTTGGGAGATAAATTCAGGAGGAATGTATTTTTGTAGATTAGTGGTTTCCCGACAATTTTTTTAAATCTACCCATATCTTTTTGGGGTCACTATTAGGATTAATTTTTTCGGTTATTATCTCAAGGCTCTTTCATTTAGCCATTTTAGCTTTTTTTTTTGAATTCCGCGTTAATTTTTTTATATTCTATGAGGTTCTCTATAGAGCGGATTTTCTTGAATTCTGCAAACAGTTTTTGTTTTCTGAATCTGAGGGCAGAGAGTTCTACGTTCCACCATGAGGCAGTAGCTTTTATTTTGTGTGAGCTAGTTTGAGGAATAGTACATGAAGCAGCAAAGCGAATAGTCTTTGTGATAATACTTGTCTCTCTGTTGATGTTACTAGAGGTTGGGTAAGTTGAGGCTTTAGAGTTGGCTTTAGTGACTAGAGGGAAATGATCGCTACCGTGAGTAGATTTTAATGTAATACAGTTTAATTTTGGTGCTAAAGAAGCAGAGCATATGGAAACGTCAATGTGAGAGAATGTTCGATGAGTAGAGAGGTGAGTCGGATTGCCGTCGTTGATTACAATAAGATTATTCGAGATGATGATATTTTCAAGGATTTCTCCTCTGTAATTGGTCTTAGGTAATCCCCATAAGGGGATCCAGGCATTGACGTCTCCAACTATAATTATTGGAGTGTTTATTTGTTGAATTATATTTAGGAGGTCATGTTCTTTAAATTACTGATGCGGAGGAATATATATTGAGACTATTGTGAATTTTTGCGTTGAGTTTATTTCAACAGCTATTATCAGTAAATTAGAGTGAATATTGATACGTTTATGTGATATATTTTTTTTTTACTAATATGCCTAAGCCTTGTGCCGCGTGCGTTAATTCTGTTACATTTATAAAACAACCCACGTACTCATGTGGTAAGTAAGGTGAAAAGCATATACAGTAGAGTACGGATAAATGCAACACGTTTTTTGTTCGAATTCTTGTGCACTTATGCGTTATTTGCATTAATCCGTGCATATTTTCATAAGAACGGATAAAAAAGGCTTCAAAGCACCTTGCACTTTTGAGGTTTTTGCATTTATTCGTGTTGCATTTATCCGTAGTTCACTGTAGGACTATAGGTCTAATGCTATAAACAGAATAAGGGCGTCAGCGAATATTCGCTCGACGTCGTTGCTTAAAATGCACACGGTTATACGAAGTTGCCCACAACACAGCGAATTTCGCCGCGTCAAAACGCCGCAATAGCTCTAATTCTAATGGTAGCGCCGGCGACTGGCGAATCGCAGAATTTACACATCAAAAAACATATGCATTTGTATAAAATCTTTGAGATTTTGTTTCGAAAATGAGGGTTTGTACTTTCTGCTGGCAATGACTTATATTTTCAATCATAGTTTTTCGAAATTCTGAAAACAACATGAGTTCGCCATTCGCTGTCATTGTGTTTACCCGCGCGAATTCTTCGGCGTATTCGCCTGGCGAATATTCGCTTACGCCCTTATTCTGTTTATAGCATAAAGCGAACCCGACACGGTACTGAATAGCCTACTGAATTCATACGTACGTGTTCAGTATGTTTGCGTCGACACGTTACTGAATTTAGTATACTTCATTATTTGTCGCTTGTTTTCAACGAGTGCAGACGACGATTTCAAACGCGGACAAAATAATTTTGGCGGCTGTTGTAGTGGCATTAAAAAAAAAGGAAAACGAAAAACATTTTTTTAAATTTTTTTTAGACTCAGTCTTTATTTCTTTTTAAAAAAATAAAAAAATAAAACATTCTTCATAGGTTTTTAAGAAAAAAAAAAAAAAATTAATTCAGTATTTTTTTGTTTTTAAGAAAATAAAAAAATTAATTTAAGTTTTCAATAAACTAAAAAAATAATTTAAAAACTATATACATAAAATAAGTTTTTATATCCCACAGCGCAGGTAAACCACGGTAAAATTCAATGAATTCCAAAATAAATGATTTATCATCGTTGTCCGCCATCACGTCGTCTCGCCGTAAAATTTTCTCTCAAATGAATTCAGTTACTGAATTCAGTATGTCGCGCATACGCGTTACTTAATTCAGCCATTCAGTACGCAAAATCAAAACGATTTGGATTTTGCGTACTGAATCGCTTCCCTCGAGGTAAGTGAGACGCATACACATCTATTTCACTAATACACATATAGCGTTCAGTACTGAACTCAGTACCGTGTCGGGTTCGCTTAACTCTTCTTCTTTCTAATCCCTGCAATGTGCTAGAGCTACGCTGCTTCAACATATGCATATAAATGCATTGCCACTTTTATTTTTAGTTTTGGGCGATTTTCGAGTACATTACATATATAAATCTACCAAACTCATAAAATGATATGAAAAGCTTGAAAAACATAAAACTAATCAAGGAAACTCAATATCAAGGAGAAATAGATATTAGTGGTATTCATGTAACAGCGCAAAGCATGCAAAACTGACAGTTGAATACTTTTATCTCACATATTGCATGAGCACACCTCATAAGCAGCTTGCGTGCAAAGTTGTAAAAAACATATAATCAATACTGAAATTAGAGGAAAATCAAAACAAATTCCGAAATTGAGCAAGAAAAGAAAATTTTTAAATAAATATTCAATTTAATATCTGTATAAAACCTCAAAACAACGAGTCAACAAGCTTATGCGCTTTATACGCTCGCTTTGCGCTATTCATTCGTAGTGCAGAACGCGTAAAATTATTTTCATACAAAATTTGACAGTTGGTTTATGAGGGTGCATAAATATGAGGTTTGCGCCATTACATGAATACCACTATTGTTTTTTTAGTCCTACCCTGTCTACATAACTTTTTGATCACAATGTTTTATCAAATATACTAAATTCTATGTACAATCAAATTCGTAGCCGTAGTCAAAAATGTATGTAAATTTATTACAGAATGCAAACATTCGTGCACATTGAGCAAAAACATATCGTAATACATTTATTAAAGTTTAAATTATGAACTTTTCAAGCAATATAAAAAACCGGGCCTACGCCGTGTTTCTTTGATAATTTTCTTGCAAGTGGCATCATAGCCATCATGGCCACTTTGTGTCTACCCGCAAAGAGTATAGATATAGAAGTGGCGGAATTTCGCAATTTTCTCACTTCCCTCTTTCTGAGTTTCATGCATATCATAAGAGAATATACCACGTGCGATAGTAGAAAATAACCAAAACAAAGAAATGGAAAGAAATACAGAAGGCAAATGAAATCGTAAACAACCAATGTCTTATGAAAGTCTTATAATACATATTTACTTGAGTTTGATTTCAATACCAAATATGAGGTAGCCTTGTTTATTTATTCAATAAAAGTTAAATTTTTCAAAACATATTCCTATATAAAAACTTTTTAGAGAGCCTTATGTTTATTTCAGGGGCTAACCCCTTCGGCTGCGCTATTGCTGACTTTATGCACGCCTGCGTTGGCGAATTACTTTCGCGTGCCTTCCCAGCAAACAATTACATATAAAAATACACGTTTTGTAAGCGTTCAAATGTAAGCAAAACACTTATTAAACGCTGCTATGACATTTATAAAAGGCATCAAAGTAAGCGGTTTATAATCGAAACGCACCCATCTTTATAAGCTTTGAAAAGACGATTGCAAAACATGTTATTTAAGACACGTATTTACGTGTTTTGTAATCGACACTCGCAAAACGCTTGCAATACCAAACATGGTGCAAATGTCGGTGGCTGCTACCTTAAAATGCTTATGAAAGCCTTATTAATGAAAGCTTTGCATAAGCTTAGTTTGCAACGCTTGCAATTAACTTCTTCATGCAAGCTTTTTTAAAGCTTGGTTTGCAAAACGCTTGTCATTATGTTTGCTGGGTTTGGACACAAATCAGAATAACAACTTTTCATATGTGTGCGTGTGTGTTAGAAGGATTTTCGTTGTCATGCATGTGAAGGACAATGTGTAAAATATGAATTCGTACAGATAATTTTTTGGGCAAAATAATTTTTTTTTACACTTTACAAATTTTCCAAGATGTTCAATTAAAATTCACACAGAAATATATTTGAATTTATGTTTGAAGTAAAATTGGACATGGGATTTTATTAGTTATTTGAGCGTAAAGCCTGTAAGACTTGAAAATACTTTTCTCCAAAACTTACGAGTAAAATTTTGAATTTTGATCACTGTGAAAGGTAGAAAGTTGTTGTTGCTAAGTGCGGTTCTACATTAAGAGGCAAAACACGTCTCACTGAAAGAAACTCATAAGAGGGACGGAGATGTAATGTAATCCGTCTCTACCACTCTCATGTGTTTAATTCCAGTGAGTCGTGTTTTGCCTTTTAATGTAGAACCGCACTTAGCAATGTTGCTTAATGATAATTACGGGGGAGAACGTAGGAGAGAAGTAAAAAGTAAGAAGGCGCTAAAAATTTCGCCTAGGATAAATCCTCTTTACTAGTTCGCCGAGGGAATTTATATATTTATGTTTCCGAATTAATTTATTTATTTATGTTTCTAAAAATTTGTTTTTATAAAATGTATTTTTTCTGCCGTTCGGCAGAAAAGGGTTAAAAAAAAGGGTTAGCCCTTTACGTTTTTACATGTGAGAATTATGGATAATGGTTAAGTTTCATTACAGAAAATATTATTATTTTCTAGGGAATGTAAAGACTGTAAAAACGCGTAAAAATATTGTTTTAACTACGTTTTTTAACAGCCCTACACGTTAAAAATAAAATTCAGAGCTAACCAATTACTTTTATGACAACTTTCAAAAGAACATATATTTTCAAACAAGCATCTTACAGCCGACAAGACCTCCACTTTTCCGTAAATCGCTTGATGGAAAGCACTCTACAAAACCGAACGGCGGCTTCGCTGCGTTGCACGGGTAGCAACAGATAAACAACATAAGCAGCAGACTCGAAAAATGATTTTTTAATTTTCAAGCAGCCAAAAATGTTCGAAGCACACAACGTCCAAGTACAAACGTAGGCTTAGTGTAAGCGAACGTAAAGTGTACGTGAACGCACACTCTCCCGTTCTCATATTCCGTTCAATCGAAACGACAAAAAAATGAACACACAACGTGATCGACGGCAACTCGCGAAATGCTAATGAGTGAAAGAGAAAGGAAAGCCAGAACTGGTTTTGGTTGCAAACCCATTTTTCGCATATTCTCTTTCCTTTCTCATCTTTGTTTTGTTTATGTTCTGTTGCGAAAAAAGTTCATATTCTTTCGATATGCGTGAAAAACGAATGAGTGAAAAGCGTAGAGCATATAGTACTATAGGTCTAACTGTCGACGTCGAAAGGCCTCTGCCGCTAATAAGAAACTCCCCATTAGGCAGGGATAGGAAACTCAACTCTTTCGAGAAATTCACCAAAAAGCTACCAACAAAAACCTTAAGCAGGAATAGGAAATTCAACTCTTTCGAGAAATTCACCAGAAAGCTACCAACAACAATACGGGCAGACAAAAAGTGGCACTATGATGCCACTGGCAAGAAAATTATAAAAGAAACACGGCGTCGGCTCTGTTTTTTATATTGCTTGAAAAGTTCATAATTGAAACTTTACTAAATGTATTACGATATGTTTTTGCTCAATGTGCGCGAATGTTTTCATTTTGTATTAAATTTAAATGCATTTTTGACTACGGCTACGAATTTGATTGGATATAGAATTTTGTATTTTTGCTGAAACAGTGTGATCAAAAAGTTATGTGGACACGGTAGGACTAAAAAAACAATATCTATTTCTCCTTGATATTGAGTTTCCTTGATTCGTTTTATGTTTTTCAAGCTTTTCATATCATTTGATCAGTTTGGTAGATTTTTAGATGTCCCAGCCGGAAATTTCACTACTTCTCCAGTACTTCCGAAGTGGTGAAAATTCATACTGCGACTACTCGTATTACTAACCCTTATTTCTAATGAAATTTGTTAGGAGATGGCCGCTATTTTCAGTACTTCAAAATTCATGTGTGAAAGGAGTTTATAACCCTAATTCGCATGAAAACTTCATTTGAGAAAAGAGCACATGCTAGCTGGCTGAAATGGATTCAACGTGCATGATTATTTCATTTGAAAATAGAGTATATGATCCTAATACAAATGAAAATTTCATTTGAAAAAAGTAAACGCTACTGGGATCTCGGAGGGAAAGAAACAGAAATATTTTTTAATTTTAAAATTTTAAATTTTGTATTTCCATTTCGGTTGAAAACACTTCATTGAATATGTTATAATATAACGGTAGCTCATTACATAAAACGTTACTGATTCTATCACAATTGTTTAGTTTCAAATGCACTTCAATGAAAAGCATAAGTGAATTTAACTTGCTCAAAAAATGTGTAAATCATAGCAGACATTTTGAAAATATGCAAAACACTGTTTTTATGAAAATTGCATAAGATCTACATTGAAAAAAGGAGTAATCAACTATTTTTCAAATGAAAATGTCGTTTGAAGAAGGATCTCATGTAAGGAGCTCTTGCTTCCATGAAATTTTCACTAGAAAATCATTCGGAACAGCACCAATCGGTCTCTTTACAAATGAATTCTTCAATACTTCTGCATCGATGATTTTGTCACGCATGCGATAAAATCCGACTGGGGTAATGCACTCGAAAATCGCCCAAAATTAAAAATACAAGTGGCAATGCTTTTCACCACAGCAGAGCTAAAGATTTCGCTGCCATAGCGTGCTTCTCTTTTCCTCATGCTATATGCCTATGTTGAAGCAGCGTAGCTCTAACACATTGCAGGGATTAGGAAGAAGAAGAGTTAGACCTATAGTCCTATATGATGGCAATCGCCCGACGAAAACACGAGCGGATCTGCGCAACTTTTTTTTAAAAAACACTTAAAAAATATTTTATCAAAATGAAATGCAAAGCCTATGTTACTTTATGATCCCAAATGCTTTTGAGAACATGCTTTGGGTTTTATGTGGGAAGTCATTTAAAACAAGGAATGAATCGTTTTTAAGAAAACATGTTGAAAGTCAACATTCTGAGTTCAATAAAATCCATGGCGTCGAAAGGGAAAAGGTTTTTAAAGAAAACAAGTAAAGAAGTTTACATCGGCTAAGCCGATTGCACACATACCTTTTCCTCAGCCTTAAATATGTTGAAACATTACCTTAACAAAAATTCCTGCCCTTTTCGTTGTTCTAGCTACACATTATCTGTAATTCGATTTAGCTTCAAAAACTCGAAATTATATTTAAGTACAAATTTTTTGCGAATGGTGGGCATGGTCAAATTTTAACCGTTAGAGGACATTTTGTCTAGCAGCGAAATACTCAATTCAAAATAGTGAAAATGAAAATTTTTGCGAATTTCGCCGATGGTGGTCTTGATCAAATTTTAACCGTTAGAGGACATTTTGTTTAGCTGCGAAATACTCAATTCAAAATAGTGAAAATCAAATTTTTGCGAATTTCGCGAATGGTGGTCAAATTTTAACCAGGCCCGGCGAAAGGTGTGGGTAGTATGGGACTGCTACCCAGTCCAATTTTTAGGGTATAGGTAACTACCCACTCCGAAACTTACTCAAAATTTGTAAAGAAAATTTTTTTGCAAAATCTTCTAAAAAAAAAGCAAGAGGTACATTTTACTGTACACCGAGAGAAATAAGAACTGTTAAATCAACCACTTAGAACAGTTAAAGTAAGAGTGGTCAAATTAACTGTATTCCCCGTTAAATGCACTGGAAAAGGAAGTCAAATCAACAGTTGAAAAATAGTCACTTTTTATGTTCAAATTCGCTTTCGTTCACTTAGACGTATAAGTTCGCATTCTGATCAACCGTCTCCGGAGTTTTCAATAGCTCAGTTGTTTAAGCTGTGAGTTGACCGTCGTGAGATTCGGGGTTCTATCCCTGCTGGCGGCGGGAATTTTTCTCGATTTTTTTTTTTTAATTACAGTTTTTTTTTTGTTCAGAGTGTAGTTGTTTTTTAAGGCAAAAATTTTCTCCTAAATTTTTAAGATTTTAATTTATTTAATTTTTTTAATGGTTCATTTTCAAGCAAAAAATTTTGCAACCATAAGCTCAAGTGAGCGTTTTGACCAACAAATTAAATTCGTTCGTTTAGCGTAATGGTTAAGACGTTCGCCCAGCGATCTGGTGGTCAGCGGTTCAAGGCTCGGCCGAGCCGAGAAAATTTAAAGAGATGAAAGAGAAAAAGATTTAAAAAGAAACAAATAAATAAAGAAAAAATATAATTATTTAATAAAAAAAAAAAATATTAATAAAAGAAGGTAAAAAAAAGTCAAAGCAAAAAATAAATTTTTTTTTCCCAGTCGCTGGTGACAGTCGATTTAACCGCGAGACAGTTATATCAACCATCAGGTAGTTATATCCCTATTGACTGTGTTTGTACTGTTGAATCGACCTCTACTACACATAAGCTAAGAATTAACGGTGAACTCGGTTATTTTAACCTGCTTTTTCAGTTAATATAACTACCTTTTTCTCTCGGTGTACAAGCGTCCGCAATGCCGAAACGTAAACGAACATACAAACAAAGAGCTTCGATATAAGCTTCGATTTTTTTATATTGTGTGATATACATATGTAGAATAAGGATTATTATTCCAGAACGAAAAATATCAAAATCGATAGCCCCGTTATAGCTATTTGAATTTGTTTACTCAATTGTTTATATTTTTAACAAAAACCCGTTTATTTACAAAAACAAAATTTCATTCAGAAGTGTGTCTTATTGACAATCTTCAAACCAAAAATTGGCAAGATACATGCAACAGATGCATAAAAAAAAATAGACCGATTTCATTCCGAAAAAATGATATTGACAATAACTTTCGTTAAAATTCGAATTTCGCAAAACTGTTCAAATTGTATTTATTACTGGTTATTGTGACTTAAAAAAATGTCGAAAATCCGATTATCGAAAAAAAATGTGGTCAACTTGAGAAATTTTCACTCATATTCTATTAGAAATTGAGTTAAACGAGTTGCACTGTACCACAGTAAGGATTTATATTTTTTCTTTTTTATAAGCTAAGGGTGGCTCTGGGATAGCGTAGGGGATGCGTGCTATGCTCTTGATCCCAGGGTCCGAGGTTCGATTCCCGGCAAAGGCGAAACGGAGTGTAA
>CM035806.1:121748001-121779749 GCA_020466095.1 Chlorops oryzae | reverse complement strand
TGTTCCAAGCTTAGCACTGGTTTTTCAAAAATCGCATGTTAGGGGCACACTATATAAAAAGACAATACACTCACGCAAACACAAGAAAAACTCTAGTGGTATCACAATGGGCCGATTAACGGCCTAAGTGGCAGCCACTTCAACCTACTTACCTTATAAGCTAAGGAGAATACATTTTTTTGTTATGTATTTAATAAATAGTATTGTTATAATAAATGAAGTAAAAAAAATTTTTTGCTCTGTCGCATGGTGCCATGACTACTACCCACTCCGATTTTTAGTGTTCCGCCGCGCCTGATTTTAACCTTAAGTGACGACTTTATTTGGCGGCAAAATACACAATCAGAAGAAGCAAAAAAAAAATATCATTTTTGTATACAGATATGAGAATAAGAGAAAGAATGTTTTTTTCAAATGTTTAGGATGATGACCATAAATATAGCGATGTCGCAATTTTTTTTTCAGCGAAAGCTTAAGTCTACATAGTAGCTATACACACACCAAATTTCAATAAGCTGGGATGTATAGTAAAAAAGTTATTCACGAAAAACGTTAAAAATCGTGATTTTTGAAACTTCTGAACCACTCCCACGACCCAAGAAGGGACTACGAAAAAAATTTGTATGCAGTTTTTCGGACATTTACCTGGTTAAGTCCATGCGAAATTTTTTTTTTTTTTTAAACTTTGCGTGACTTTACTGAATCTTTCTTAATTTGCGAAACTAACAGTAAATATTCGAATCTTATATCTAGTACTACACATTTTCTATTTATACAGAGAAAAATATAAATAGTTGCTGGTTTCAACGGGCCTCAATTTAAGAAGCTGGGCTGATGAGAGTTTAGGGCTGTTACACCGCTTACATTGTATCGAGCTTTGTGAATCCTTACGTGTGGCGTGCACGAGCGAGGTGCGCCAGACGTAGTAACGCCTTTTTTGGCTGGAACGGATACGTTCTTGCCAATGATAAGCATTGGTCCTGTATCCTTGGATAGGTAATTATCTGACTTGCACGAGCGAGGTGCATATAAAAGAGCATCGGTCTTAAACCTCTAAGACGGTAGATGCCGACGGATCTGACTTGCACGAGCGAAGTGCATATAAAAGAGCATCGGTCTTAAACCTCTAAGACGGTAGATGCAGACGGAAGGTCCTTTCTTTTTAAACGTGTTCGACTTGTTGTGTTACTGAGGCTTCTTGCCAACTGATTCGAATGATGTCTTATCTTATCGTTGTATGATGATTTTAATCGTATGATTTCATCCTTAATGAGTGGAATTGTGGAATTGACCTGTAATGATTCTGAGAATTTTCGATTGAGCTCTTTGGATTATTTCAATAGAGGAAGCGCAGGCATTTCCCCACAACTGAATGCCATAAGACCAAACTGGCTTTAATACACTATTGTATAAAAGAACTTTATACTCCATGTTCAGAGAAGAGCGATGGTTAATCAACCAGTGAATTTTTGATGCTTTAAGCTTTAGGTTTGTTCTCTTTGCCTCGATGTGCTTTCGCCAAGTTAATCGTTTGTCTATATGGACTCCTAAATAAACGACACTAACTACTTGACGGATGGAAACTCCGTTTAGTTGTATAGTTGGGCTTATACCCCTTCTTAGCGTAAATGTAATGTGTTTACATTTACCTTCGTTTACATTAATTCGCCAGGTAGAGAGTTAATTTTCAATTAATTGCATATGTTCTTGTAGGATTCTTGATGCTTCCATGTGATCGCGGTGGCAGCTCAATAATGCTGTGTCGTCAGCAAAAATTGACATTACAATATTATCTCTAGTGGGGATGTCGGCTGTTAGAAGAAGGTAAAGAGAGGGGCCTAATACACTGCCTTGCGGGACTCCTGATTTAATTTCAAATTTTTCCGTTATAAATTCATTAACTCTTACTCTTAAGAATCTATTTTGGAGGTATGATATAAGAATTTCGTGAAAATTTTGAGGGAGTAGGGACTTTATTTTAGCAATAAGACCCCCATGCCACACTTTGTCGAAAGCTTGAGCGATATCAAGGAATATTGCAGAACAATATTCTTTTTTTTCGAAGGCGTTACGAATTTCACGAGTGATTCGATTTACCTGTTCAATAGTTCCATGTTTTTTTCTAAAGCCAAATTGATGAGCAGGGATTAAGTTATTCTCGTGGATGTATGGCGTTATTTTTATAAGAAGAGCTTTTTCAAAGAGTTTAGATAAGCAGGGGAGAAGGCTTATTGGGCGATAGGAGCTTGCTGTCGTCATTTCTTTGCCGGGCTTCAGTACCATCGTGATAACCGATTCTTTCCACATCTTAGGGAAGTGTGAGAAGCGCATAATAGCATTAAAGAGTTTTGCTATAAATTTAAGAGCAATGTGTGGCAACTCCTTGATCATTTTTGGTGTTATATAGTCCCGACCGGGAGCTTTTTTCTCGCAAAAATTATCCTTAATTATGCTTTTTATATCATTGGCATTAAATGTCACAGGAAAAGTTTGGTTGTTTTCTTCGAAGGGAGGAAGTCTTAGGTCATTAACTGGAGGGTTCGGAAGGAAAACTGAGCACAAGTGTTGAGCAAACACAGAAGCTTTTTCCTCGTCACTTCTTGCCCATCTTCCACTTTGATCTCTTAAAGGAGATTCATGGTCTATGGGAGAGTTTTTTACTTTACACAGTGATCCTTTTGATGAACAGTTAGGTGAAAGTTTAGAAATGAAATAAGTATTTTTCTTGCCTTGTTCTTTTTGGAGAGCGATTTTAAGTTGCGTCGTAGCTAAGTTGAGTCTGGCTTTACTTTCAGGTGACCTATTTTGTTGCCATTCACGTCTTAATCTACGTTTTTCTCGCAAAAGCCTTTCAATATGGCTATGAGTATAATTAAAATTTCTATGGACAATGGCAGGAATTGTCGGGGTGGAATGCTCCGCCGCCGAAGCCAATATTGTATTTAAGGTAACAACCGCTTCATCAATTTGGTTTTCATTGTCTATTGAATATTTTGAGTGAATGTGTGTTGCAACATACTTTTTGTATTTAACCCAATGTGTTTTAGAGGTTGTCAGACTGAAAGGGGGGCACGACATCCTTATGTTTTGTGAAATTTTGAATAGCAAGGGACAGTGATCTGAAGACATTTCGTAGGTCAACGAGGTTGAAATTTGTGAATTATCAATACCTCGTGTGATGGCAAAGTCTATAAGGTCTGGTATTTTGTTATGGTCTGTTGGCCAATACGTAGGTTGTCCTGGTGAAAGAAATCCTAAGGTACCGGATCTATTTATTAGTGTGTTATATAATTGTCTTCCCCTTGGGGAAATTAGGCGTGAGCCCCAATGGGTATGCTTTGCATTATAATCGCCTGCTGCTAAAAATCTATTTCCAAGAGTGTGAAAAAATTCTTTAAATTGATTTTCTGTTATTGTAAATCGTGGAGGGCAATATATAGCAGATAGAACTAAATTTGCACCACAGCTTTATAAAGAAATTGAAAGTAAATTTTTGAGAACGGTTCGAGAGGGAAATGTTTAATCCGGTTACGAATCAAAATACCCGTTCCCCCATGGGCTTTCCCATCAGGGTGGTTCGTTCTGTAGAATTTATAGCCTGGAATCGAGAAATTATTTTTATCGGTAAGATGAGTTTCAGAAATAAGCATCACGTCTATAGAGTTGTTTGAAAGAAAATGTGTCAATTCCAGCTTACGCTGATTTATACCATTTGCGTTCCAAGAGGATATAATAAGTAAATTCATTTTTGTGCGGTTAAGATTTGGAGCAACTGATTTTGTGCTCTAAGTAACTCTTGGAGTGTGTTCTGCATTTGCGACATGAATTGTGTCATACATTGCGTCAGACTGACCAACATGGTTTCGAGACCAGCGTTCTGGTGCTGGTGGACGGAATGGACACTTACGCCTGATTTAGCTACGTTTGCATAGGACATATTATTAGTCACAGGAACGCTAATTTTGTGCGGTTGCGAGGAAATAGGGGTTTGAAATACAATTTGATTTGACATTGTACGACTAGCTTGCTTCTTTTCTAACATACGATTTTTTAATCTATATATATATAAAATAATGTTGCGAAATGTGTTTGTGTTGAACTTTCTCGGCACTGGCTGAACCGATTTGCATGCAGTTTTTGTTTGAAAGGTGAAGTCTGCCTGAATGTTTTAAGCTATATGCGACATTGGTGCGTGTGCGACATTGGTGCGCGTGCGACATTGGTGCGTGTGTCGTGAGATATCAGCATTTTTGTGAGTTGTAAGAATTGATAGATAGAAAGATTGATAGATTGATTGATTGACAGATTGATAGATTGATTTTTTGATATATTAAAAGATTGATAGATTGAAAGATTGACAGATTGGTAGGTTGATAGATTGAAAGATTGATAGATTGACATATTGATAGGTTTGTTGTGAGTTACAACATTCGTGCACTCACTGTACGACCTAGCGTGAATCAAACAGCCAATCGTTTTCGCAAGAACAGCGAATAACAGACAGAAGCAAACAAAAGAAATGCAACGATCGAAGACAATGACACAATATCGTCACCAAAGCAGAACTAGAACTGGAACGCAGAAGTAGGTCAGCGGTAATGAGAACAACGACAACGTCAGCACCAGCTATTACACGAAGTTATAGAGAAAAGCGAAATTGGGCAATAGGCGATTGCACAGCAGCAGTTCGTCATTTGCGGAAGTGTTCCAGATTTGGCGAGAAAGTGCAGCCTAAGCACTTTCTCCTTATAAAAGGGAAGAATCAACATCGACAAGGGGACTCTTGATTCAGTATTCAAAGTCTCAACTCCGATGCATGTACTCACCCAAGGGCCACGACAACGGAGCGTAGACTTAAGTGTTAGACAGGGAATTAGGGAAGCCCTTCGAGTCCATTAGGAGCTAGAGTAGGATCCAAAAATTGTAATTAAAATAATAAGTAAATTAATAAAAGGACTTAAATGAATTATCTGTGTCCGGAGTATTATTTAAAAGGGATTTTTAGGTCTGGGTATTAGTCTGGAGGAGCCAGACTCATACATTCCCCTAATAATCACAACAGGTTGATAGATTGAAAAATTGATAAATTGACAGATTGATAGATTGATAGAATGACAGATTGATAGATTTATGGATAAATATATTGAAATATTGATAGATTGACAGATTGATAGAATGTCAGATTGATAGATTGATGGATAGATGTATTGAAATATTGATTGATTGACAGATTGATAGGTTGAAAGATTGATGATAGAAGGATAGATAGATGGATAGATGAATAGAGAGATGGAAAGATAGATAACACCTATTCCCTGAATTAGATGGGGGAATAATTTTACCGAGATTGCACTGCAGCCGGTATCTAGGTTATTTAAAATGAAAGGGCAGCAAAGCAGGCTTTTCGGTGGTGCTGTACTGCTGCTGTCCTGTGATTTTAGACAGACATTGCCCGTTATTCCCCGCGCTACATATGCGGATGAAATCAACGCGTCTACAAAACGATCACATCTATGGCGAAATGTCAGTACATTATGTTTTAACACAAATATACGTGTTCAACTGCAAAACGATCCATTGGAACTATCATTCTCCGAGCAATTGCTCAACATTGGAAATGGAACAATACCATTGCATGGGGACACACGATGCATCAAATTGCCAGGAAATTTCTGCAACATGGTAAATGCGAAAAATGCTTTGATTGAAAGCATATTTCCAGATTTAAAAGCTAATTATCTTAATCATGCGTGGCTTCGTGAACGAGCTATTTTAGCTGCAAAAAATATCGATGTTGACGCTATTAACTTTAAAATACAACAGTCATTGCCCGGCAATGAGATATTGTTCAAATCAATCGACGCTGTTACCAATCCTGACGAAGCAGTAAACTATCCTGTTGAATTTTTGAATTCGCTGGATTTACCAGGAATGCCACCACATAACTTACGATTAACACTGGTTCACCTATCATTTTGCTTCGGAATTTAAATGCACCTAAGCTATGCAACGGTACACGATTAGTCATAACAAAAATAATGGGCAATGTTCTTCAAGCTACAATTTTGAACGGAAAATTTGAAGATCGTCTTCCGATGGCACGCTGTCAAAGTAGCCGTTTGTTTACTTTTTGTGCGGTGGATAGATGGATAGTTAGATGGATAACAGCTATTCCCCAAATTAGATAGGGGAATAATTTTACCGCTGCAGTCGGTATCTAGGTTATTTAAAATGAAAAAGCAGCAAAGTAGGCTTGGGCAAAAAATACGAATTCACCAAGCTATTTAAAATTTTAATGTAACAAACTTTCAAATCATAAAAAAAATTTATTTTTATTTAAATCGGGAGTAAGCGCATTCCAGTGAATATTAAGTCTATTATATTCACAGTTAAGTACATAAAACAATGCCACGTTTCCGTGGGAGAGGAGGAATTATTGGTCGATAGTAGTTTAAGTAAAAATTTTTAGCATAATGTTTAAATTTCACACAAAGAATGAATAAAAACCTAGAGTATTTAAAAACATACTACTTTACCACTTTTACTACTTTTGCCCAATATCAACCTGTAGCGGGAGAGGAAACGAGCGCGGGTCATACGAAGCTGGCGCGAAGGCTCGCGGAGCGAGCCTTGGTGCCAGCTAGTTCTTTATATACCGGACATCCCCTATAGTTTGCAGTGTGATTTCCACCGCAATTGCTGCATTTTTTCACTGTGGATTGGTCTTTGCTTTTGTCGCAGTTCGCGGAGCTATGAAATTCTCCGCAAACAACGCAGACCATACGTAGGGTGCAGTAAGACTTAGTATGCCCATATTCTTGGCAATTAGTACATTGGACAGGGCCTGAACGTTTATGAGGTTCTTCTATTACAACTCTACGGTGAAGAAGATATTGTAATCTGTAGATTGGATGAGACTCATTTTTTTTTAGCTTTAAGTTATCAGGACTGAGCTCTACTTTGAACATCGGCTGCGGAGTTTTGTTCCTATTGAAAATATTCATTACATTTCTAATTTTAAAACCCTTCGACTCTAAGGCTTGTTTGATTTCCAAAGGAGCTACATCAGATTCAATACCTTTAACAATTACGCTAAGGCCTTTGCTACTTTTGAGCTGATACGTATAGTAGCTTTTTTTTGTTATCATCAAAGTATTTGGTGACCGTTCTGTATTTATTTTCATTATAAATCTGAATTTTGGTCTCATGAAGATTTCCTCTTGTAAGGGGAACGATGTGGAAAGACTCCTTTCCAATTAGCTGGGTCAAGCTCGTGACCAAATTACTGGAACTACGCTCTCGAAGATAAACTGGTGGCGGTTTTGGTGTTTTTTCTCCAGCTTCCTTCGAGGAATCCGAATTCTCAGCAGTCTCTGTAGTTAGAGCCGCAAATCTATTGCCAGATAGCACGTTTGACGGATTAGCGTCGAATTTAGTTTTATTTATTTTCGCTTTTGCCACATTTGATTTTTGTGGGCTAAGTTTCCTTTTAATTTTAATGTAGCGGTCCATACCTGTCTGCACTGCTGGATCGCGTACGCTATTAACAGGAGCTTTTACACCGCTGTTAGCAGAAGGCGCAACTTCTGTTGTTGAAGTTTGAGATGTTAGCGATTGAGAGGGAGAAATATTGTTTAGCGTGCGCGGTAATTCTGGCGCTTTGACTATTAAGTATGCATTTCTGGCGTTAGAGCCACTAATAGAATGCCTTCTTTCAGGTTGCGATTTTAAGGTATCACGTTGCATGCGTATTGTTTGCACGCTCAGTATAAGCTAAGCTTTAAGTCTGGCCTATGATAAGGCAAAGCTTAAAGCTTTTTATTTCGGTTTGTGAACCAGCTAGAAATCTAATTAGAACAACTTTGGTGAAAGAATAAGGTGCAAAGAGAAAATAGATAATGTAAACAAAAAGAGATTAGGGAAAGTCGCTAAGATTATAAATCTTTCGACTTGGAAAAATAACGTCTCACCCAACGTGGCTGCAAATTCTCAGGTCCCTGGGACGGTGGACACGTGTAGAATCCCGCGAGATGGAGACGGAAATATTTAATTTATTTTATTTCGTTTCCTTCGGAAAAGGTATAAAAAGAATCTGTATTGCAAAAATTTAAACTGTGGATTTCAAGAATCGAAGAAATAGAAAATGTAAAAGTAGCTAAAATAAAACAAAATGATTTGAAAATGTCTTTGTCTAACTTAATTTCGTATGATATTATCAAATATGGTAGACCTTTTTCAGATGTAAAATTTTATTGAGCGCACGCAATTAGTGTTGAAATTTTTTTCAGCGCATTCGCTCTCTTGCTCACTAACACAAATGCCTTTCCCATTTTGGAGATGCCTCCCAGCAGAATATTATGTCGGCGGTGAACAAGTCCGCGCGTCTTTCAGAGCGGACGCCTCGGTGAAATGCTCCGCATGACAGTGTGAGCGAGGTGGAGCGAAAAAGGCATGCCCGATTGTCATTTACATTTTGAACTCGTCTTGCTTGAATCTCATTAGCTGCTTAATTTTAAATATGGTTTTAGCGTCAGGCGATCATTTGCGAGATGTAGCGTATGGCATGCATACTGGCCTCATAATCCGAAGATCGCGGGTTCGATCCCTGCCCGAGCAAAACAATAATTGTAGAAGAAAACAAGTAAGAAAGCTAAAGTCGGTCAAGCCCGACTTTGAAATACCCAGCGTCCCGACGTTATGAGCGCACTATGTTTTGCTTCTCTATTTATGGGCGTGGCAGTAGGAGGGCCACATAAATCATTTCCCTACACCTTTCATTCGCCTTGGTGGACCTATGTTGCGAATTTGAAGCTTCTACGCCTTTTACTTTGAAAATTAAGAAAAGTCTTCATTTGTGGGCGTGGCAGTGGGCGGGCAACATAAAATTTTTTCCTACACCTTTCATTCGCCTTGCTGAAGCTATGTTGCGAATTTGTAGCTTCTACGCCTTTTACTTCGGAAGTTTCGAAAAATCTTTATTTGTGGGCGTGGCAGTGGGCGGACCACAAAAAATTTTTTCCTACACCTTTCATTCGCGTTGGTGAACCTATGTTGCAAATTTGAAGCTTCTACGCCTTTTACCTCGGAGGTTACGATAAATCTTCATTTGTGGGCGTGGCAGTGGGCGGGTCATATAAATTTTTCCCCTACACCTTTCATTTGCCTTGGTCAACCTATGTTGCGAATTTGAAGCGTATACGCCTATTAATTCGGAAGTTACGAAAAATCTCCATTTGTGGGCGTGGCAGTGGGCGGGCCATATAAATTTTTTCCCTACACCTTTCATTCGCCTTGGTCAACCTATATAGCGAATTTGAAGCTTCTACGCCTTTTACTTCACAAGTTCCGATAAGCCCTTATTTGTGGACTTATTTGTGGGCGTGGCTCACGGAGGGCGGCGTCCATTTTTTCCCAGGATATGTCCCTTTTTGTAGTTTACCAGTACACCAAATATCAATGAAATATGTTGAGTGGTTCGCAAGTTACAGGCATTTTACTGAAAACACATTATATTCATTTGTGGGCGTGGCAGTGGGCGGATGTCTCCCATTTTTACTTAGGATCATACTCGGATCCCGATTTACCTGTGTGCTAAATTTTGACTTGTTGGTCCAGCCGTTTCGGAGGAGATTCGACCACGGACGGACGGACAGACGGACAGACGGACGGACGGACGGACGGACAGACGGACATGTCTAAATCGATTCAGTTTTTGATCCTGATCATTTCTATATATATTAGGTGTAGTAAAAAGAAATCCATTATTTTTCCATAGATGGCGTTATTTATCTGCATCTCGCGTTGTATAAGTCCGATCGTGTTCCGCTAGGGGGCATTAGAAATATGACAATTCCTTCTAAAAAAGCTTTTTTGACACTTTTTTGATTGATTGATTCAGTTTTGTTTGAGAGCTTGTCAAAGATGGACATCAGCAAAGAGAAAATTCGCTATATTTTACAGTTTTTCTTCGATAAGGGAGAAAACGCAAGCCAGGCGGCTGAAAATGTGAATAGCGTTTATGGACCTGATACTGTAACAGCCAATCATGCGCAATTTTGGTTTCGTCGATTCCGTTCCGGTAACTTCGATGTCAAGGATGCACCACGCACTGGAAGGCCAATTGTCGAAAATGTCGATAAAATCATGGAACTTATCGAGTCCGACCGTCATGTTAGCACTGTTTCGATTGAAAAAGAGCTAAAGATTGCACAAAAAACCGTTTGGAACCATTTGAATAAGGCTGGATACACAAAGAAGCTCGATGTATGGGTGCCACACGAGTTAACGCAAAAACACCTCATAGACCGAATTTCCATCTGCGAATCGCTGCTGAACCGCAACAAAATCGACCCATTTCTGAAGCGGTTGGTGACTGGTGATGAAAAGTGGGTCACTTACGACAACGTCAAGCGAAAACGGTCGTGGTCGAAACACGGTGAACCGGCGGAAACGGTGGCCAAGCCAGGATTGACGGCCAGGAAGGTTTTGCTGTGTGTTTGGTGGGATTGGCAGGGAATTATCTACTATGAGCTGCTCCCATATGGCAAAAACTCTTAACTCGGAACTCTACTGTCAACAATTGGACCGTCTGAAGGAAGCAATCGCCCATAAGCGGCCAGCTTTGGCCAATAGGAGAGGAATTGTGTTCCATCAGGACAACGCCAGGCCACACACATCGATAGTGACTCGCCAGAAGCTCCGGGAGTTTGGTTGGGAGGTTCTTCTGCATCCACCTTATAGTCCGGACCTGGCCCCAAGTGATTACCATCTGTTCCTGTCCATGGCGAACAATTTTGCTGGTGAAACATTCGCTTCAAGAGAGGCTTCTGAAATTCGACTGTCTCAATTTTTTGCTAATAGGAACGAGGGCTTCTATGAGAGAGGCATAATGAAATTACCTTTAAAATGGCAACAAGTTATCGAACAAAACGGCGCATATTTGACCTAAATCGGGTCATTCTAACTATCTTAAATAAAGCCCTCAATTTAATGCAAAAATAATGGATTTCTTTTTACTACACCTAATATATGTCTATATCTCCGGAGCTTAGTTCTCCCTGTTACAAGATTCGCACAAAACTAATATATCCCGCTTACGCTGGGTATAAAAAGATGTTTAGAAAAATTCGAACTACACGAAAAAACGCGATGAGAGAATCCTCTCTCGAAACTCGAGTTTCGTTTCTGAACTCAGGAGAGAGAGAGAAAGAGAGAGAGTTGTCAAACGGGTTCTAAAAATAGACAACGAGAGAGAAAAAAAAGAGCACATGCAGCTCTCAAATACTTTTTTCGCTGCAGCGGACTTTCTCGCGCTCTCTTTACCTTATATACACAGCAGATATTCCAAATAACGATAGAATATTGATTTCAACATTTGCTGATGACACAGCGGTACTTAGTCGGCACAAGGACATAAGTATCGCAACTTCTCAGCTCCAAGATCACTTGAGCGAAATCCAAAGCTGGTTATCTAAATGGCGAATCAAAATTAATGAGCCTAAATGTCAACACATTAATTTCACGCTCAATAGAAAAGCTTCTCCAGACATTTTCCTTAATAATGTACGCATCCCACAATGTGAGGAAGTCACATATCTCGGTATTCATTTGGACAAAAGACTGACATGGCGTAAGCATATTGAAGCCAAGAGAACCCAAATGAAGCTTAAAGCCAACAGCCTGCACTGGTTAATAAATAGCCGCTCTCCTCTAAAGCTTGAATATAAAATCCTTCTATACAACCAAGTTATAAAACCAATATGGACGTATGGCTTACAATTGTATGGAAATGCCAGCTCTTCGAATATAGAAATCCTGCAAAGAGCACAGTCCAAGATCCTAAGGACTATAACAGGAGCTCCTTGGTTTGTTTCGAATGAACGGATCCATAAAGAGCTCAACGTAGAACTGGTTAAAACAGAGTTCACCAATATCAAAGAGAAATACTTCAATAAATTGCGCAGACATGTAAATCCACTTGCCCGTGGATTATCGAACACATCGTTCTCTTCGAGATTGAAAAGAAATGACCGGCCAGCAATTATAAATCGTTCTACAGCAGCAGGTGCAATCCATGCAAATCCATAAACTCAGCTTTCCTAGCTGATCGTCTACTCGGTGGGTGCACTCCATGCACCCTTGCAATCCACGCACATCCATAAACTCAGCTTTCCTAGCTGATCGTCTACTCGGTGGGTGCACTCCATGCACCCTTGAAATCCACGCACAGCCTAGCTGCTTAAATCTTCATTTCCGCACCGCCAATATTACACGTGTTTCTTCACACATCAGCAAAGCCCAGTTTTCGGTATCCGAGGCCCGCAATGAACTTATTACTAAGTCATAATCTTTTCAATTAAGAAAATGCTTTGTGATTTGTAATATTGTCCAATTAGGTGTAAGATTTAAAAACTTATTGCTAGACTCCTATATTAGAGGAGTGATCCAATAAATAATAAAACGTTTTAAAAAAAAAAAAAAAAAAAAATTTGTGCTCTCTTGACTTCCACTCAATTGTTAAACCAGCACTCTCGTCATTCCGTGTAGTCCCACCAGTATTTTTCATAGCCCTCGTGCACATGATCCAATAGCACTTTGCGTCGTTGTTCGCAATATCTGGAAGTGAAAGCCACGTTATCACGGTTTCATTTTAGAAAGTCTTTAATATTAGGTGTAGTAAAAAGAAATCCATTATTTTTCCAATAAATGGCGTTATTTATCTGCATCTCGCGTTGTATAAGTCCGATCGTGTTCCGCTAGGGGCATTAGAAAGATGACAGTTCCTACTAAAAAGCTTTTTTGACACTTTTTTGATGATTGGATTCATTTTGTTTGAGAGCTTGTCAAAGATGGACATCAGCAAAGAGAAAATTCGCTACATTTTACAGTTTTTCTATCGAAAGGGAGAAAACGCAAGCCAGGGGCTGAAAATGTGAATAGCGTTTATGACCTATACTTAACAGCCAATCATGCGCAATTTTGGTTTCGTCGATTCCGTTCCGGTAACTTCGATGTCAAGGATGCACACTGAAAGGCAATTGTCGAAAATGTCGATAAAATCCTGGAATTATCGAGTCCGACCGTCATGTTAGCACTGTTTCGATTGCAAAAGAGCTAAAGATTGCACAAAAAACCGTTTTGGAACCATTTGAATAAGGCTGGATACACAAAGAAGCTCGATGTATGAATTCTGGTGCCACACGAGTTAACGCAAAAAACTCATAGACCGAATTTCCATCTGCGAATCGCTGCTGAACCGCAACAAAATCGACCATTTCTGAAGCGGTTGGTGACTGGTGATGAAAAGTGGGTCACTTACGACAACGTCAAGCGAAAACGGTCGTGGTCGAAACACGGTGAACCGGCGGAAACGGTGGCAAGCCAGGATTGACGGCCAGGAAGGTTTTGCTGTGTGTTTGGTGGGATTGGCAGGGAATTATCTGCTATGAGCTGCTCCCATACGGCAAAACTCTTAACTCGGAACTCTACTGTCAACAATTGGACCGTCTGAAGGAAGCAATCGCCCATAAGCGGCCAGCTTTGGCCAATAGGAGAGGAATTGTGTTCATCAGGACAACGCCAGGCCACACACATCGATAGTGACTCGCCAGAAGCTCCGGGAGTTTGGTTGGGAGGTTCTTCTGCATCCACCCTATAGTCCGGACCTGGCACCAAGTGATTACCATCTGTTCCTGTCCATGGCGAACAATTTTGCTGGTGAAACATTCGCTTCAAGAGAGGCTTCTGAAATTCGACTGTCTCAATTTTTTGCTAATAGAACGAGGGCTTCTATGAGAGAGGCATAATGAAATAACCTTTAAAATGGCAACAAGTTATCGAACAAAACGGCGCATATTTGACCTAAATCGGGTCATTCTAACTATCTTAAATAAAGCCCTCAATTTAATGCAAAAATAATGGATTTCTTTTTACTACACCTAATATATGTCAACATATACTTGAACAACTTAGTATAGAACAGTGGTATTCTAGATTTGGCCCATGCAAATACCTTCATTCTTATATATAAAACTGGAATGCCTTAAAGCCGTCCACTGTGCTAAAGTTTATAAAGAGCCTAAGTATAGACAATTAGACAACGTTGGGGTTAACACAATAGATCCGTTATGGATCACGGTGCGCATCACTCCCTAATTATAATAATATTAATTAAGCTTTCAAACCAAACACTGACACTGACACTGACTAACCAAAAAGTGTTTTTGTTACAACAATTAATAATTAATTTATTGCAAATCCTTTTACCGCAAAACCTAAGGAAACAAACATGGATATGCAGTCGAGTGAGTAAAAATCCATAGATCGTTAAATTAGTCTTAATTTGAATTTGAAACATTTTCCACATCCATGAACCGAAACACTCTTAAAGGTTAGGTTTGTGCACTAAATAAGATTTCAGCGCAACTAACTGCTAATAGGGGGCGTTTCATCGAACAATTGTACATTTGCCTGTCGAATTATTGTATGGGATTGAACAATTGTAAATTTGCCTGTCGAATTATTGCAAGGGATAGAACAATTGTATAAAATATTTCAAAATAATCAAAACCAATGAGAATATTAAAACAATTTTCCTTTTAGAGTTAACATGCAGCGTTTTATTTACTACACAAGGCATAAATGCGTCAATTACGCCTGTCAAATCTGCAACCGCGTTTTTACAAAAAACGTTCACTTGATTAGACACCAAAAAAGCAAATGCCAACTTATATAAAAAAAAACACTACTGCGACTGCGGCAAGCTGTATTCATCGCTAATACTCCAAAAAAAAAGGAAACATTCTGCTGAACTAGTAAGTAATACTAAAAGACATAATCGGATAATTGAATTTATCACAAAACATATAAACAGTCACACAATCAGGACGATGTAGATGAAGGATGTCAAGAAATGTCACACATTCAGGACGAGGTAAATGAAGGATGTCAGGAAATTTCACACATTCAGGACGAGGTAAATGAAGGATGTCAGGAAATAACACACATTCAGGACGAGGTAAATGAAGGATGTAAAGAAATGGACGTCGAATATACCATAGAATATATGATCGACCAAGACGAACCGATCGAACGAACGAACGAACCGATCGAACGAACGAACGAACCTTCGGACGAACCGTTCGAACGAACGAACGAACCTTCGGACGAACCGACCGAACGAACGGACGAACCTTCGGACGAACCGATCGAAAAACCGAACGAACCTTCGCAGGAACCGAACGAAATAACGAACGAACAATCGGATTATTTAATTATAATTAATTTTACTATAGACGAATGCATAGAATTAGAAAAGCTATTATGTAATGAGTTATGAATCGTCATCTGATGAAGAGGATGAATACGATTGAGAAGGGGACACCATAGGGAACGTATTGCGTTCAAAAAAATTTCAAAATGAGGTAGATAAATTAGATATAGAAATTATTATTATTAGTAGAGGGACAATTGTGCACTGCGACCAGAGGTGATCTATTGTGCTATCCCGTGTTTTGTTAACACGGCTTTTGATAAGCGCTACGATTGATCTGGGATTAAATGTTTTTACCTCATTAGGCTGTGGAAACGCCTTGTTGAGGTATTTCAATCGCTTGGAGGCGAGTGCTGGGCAAGAACAGAGTAGGTGAGTGGTGGTCTCGCAGTGCTCTGTGCAGAATCGGCATATGTCCGTGTCTGAGAGCTTTATTCTCTTCAGATGGTACCCAACTGGTCCATGACCAGTCATGAATCCGGTTAGTAGGCTAATTTCAAGCCTACTGAGGCTTAGAATTTCCTTGGCTTTAAAACAGCCTGGTGTCAGGAGATTTTTTTGCTTGCCGTAGGCCGTCGAGCATGGCCCAGTGTCTGCTAATCTTCCTGTGTTTCCATGCCTCCAGGATGTTGTCAAGATAGCTCGCCTGTACAGTACAGAAGGGTTCTGGACCTATGAAGTCTGTATCAGCTCCCTTCTTTGCTAGCTGGTCTGCTATTTCGTTGTCTTCAAATCCTTCGTGTCCAGGAATCCATATAAGCGTTACATGATTGCACTTAGATAGTTCCTGAAGAAGTTTTAGGCAGGGCAGCACAAGTTTTGAGCTCACAACGTTGGATTGCAAGGCTTTAAGCGCTGCTTGGCTGTCCGAGTGAATGGCTATGAGCGCTCCAGAAAGGCGTCTTCTTAGACATTCTCTGGCGCATAGTTCAATGGCATAAATTTCTGGCTGATAGACTGATGGAAATTTTCCCATCGGGACGGATAGTTTGAGATTGGGGACATAGACTCCGGCCCCACTGTTCTCATTTTCAAGTTTTGAACCGTCCGTGTACCATGCTAGTGTTCCCGCTGGTAGGTATACCTTTCTATCCGCCCAGGATTGTCGGCGGTGTATCAAAACCTCGAACTTCCTGTTGAATATGTATGTTTTCTCGCAACCGTCTGGAATCCTGAATGAAGGTTCATAAAAAGCCGTTTCCAGGATGCTAAGGTGGCCCGTGAGATCCCCTGCTTTCAAGGAGAGAACGTTAGGTAATCGCAGTGCGCTTCTTGCAGCCTCCATTTGTATTTCTATGTGAAGAGGTGTTAAATTCAATAGGGCGCACATTGCCGCTGTGGGTCATGATTTAGTCGCTCCTGTAACGCTTAAGCAGATCAGGCGTTGGAGTTTGCTAAGGGCAGCCTGGGTTTTCCTCTGACTTGCCTTCTGCCACCATGCTAGCGCCGCATACGTAATTGCGGGCTTTATCACGGTTTGGTAAGACCAGAAGATAAGTTTAGGCTTAAGGCCCCAGGTTTTCCCATAGAGCCGTTGGCACATCATCACCAATCTAGTGGCTCTGCTGATGAGCCTCTCTGTGTGCTCATTCCAGTTAAGCTTTTTGTCGAATGTGACACCTAGGTACTTAGCGGTGTCCGACGTTGTGATTGGAACATCGCTTAAGTGGATCGTACCAAGATGAAGTTTCCTGCGAGCTGTAAGCGGCACTAGTACCGTTTTTGAAGGGGTTACTGTCAGCCCTTTGTCGCAGCACCATCTATGGACGATGTTGAGTCCTTTTTGCATTCCTTCAGTTATAGTGGTTTCAAATTTTCCTTGAACCACAATTACTACGTCGTCTGCATATCCTTGAACTGTGTAGGCTTTGTTTGTCAGCACTGTCAACAGTTCGTCTATTACTATATTCCATAGTAAAGGTGATAGGACCCCTCCTTGTGGGCATCCTCTAGTGGCTATAATGGTCTTGGAGACGCTGCCGAGTTGGGCCGTGATTCGTCTGCTTTCTAGCATTGATATGGTCCATTTCACTATGACGGATTCTATGTTTTTCCGATTCATGGCTGCTCTGATTGCATCAAAGGCGGTGTTGTCAAAAGCACCTTGGATGTTCAGAAAAGCCCCTAGGGCAACTTCTTTTGCCGCCAATGCCTTCTCGATGGTTGTCGTCAGGCTATGTATGGCTGTTTCAGTTGATTTCCCTGCGTGAAAACAAACTGGTTTGCGCTCAGTGGGAAGACGCTAAGTGACGTTTCCCTGATATATCTATCCAGAATTTTCTCCATTGTTTTTAGGAGAAATGAGCTGAGACTGATAGGGCGAAAGACCTTAGGCGTTTGTTCCGACCTTTTGCCCGCCTTTGATATAAAGACCATCCTGATCTTCCTCCACCCTGCCGGTATATAATTGAGATAAAGACTGGATCTAAATATCCTTATCAGGCAGCTTCTTAGCATATCCAGTCCTTCCTGTAGCATACATGGGTATATTCCATCTAAGCCAGGAGATTTAAAAGGGCTAAAGCTCTTTACTGCCCATTTTAAACGATTGATTGTGAAGATTCTACCCGTTAGGCTCATTTCTCTCCTATTTCCCATAACATTCGGTGTATGGGTGGATAGATTATCGTCTGCTAGGATACATTCTGGAAAGTGCGTTTCCAATAGCAGCTGGCATCAAGGGCGTAGCTAGAGAAAGAGTGCTTTGGTAGTGCTTATATTTGCCACAGTTGTATATTGAGCAATTATAAGACATTAACCGAAAAAAAATTTGGGGGGGGCAAGAAGAAGTTTAGAGAGTTTTGGACCAAAAACCCAAAAAATCCGAAAAATTAATGACGTCCGATTTCGATGAAAATTTATATATAAAATAAGTGAAAAATTCTAAGAAGTTTGGTACTAAAACTTTTTCAAAAAACTTATAAGAACTAGTCCTTTTTGGACCAGTTTGGAACTAGGCCCAAACTAGACTAGTTGTAATCAGTATTTTTAAAAAGTTTAAGTGCCAAAATTCTTAGAATTTTTCACTTATTCTATATATAAATTTTCATCGAAATCGGACGTCATTAATTTTTCGGATTTTTTGGGTTTTTGGTCCAAAACTCTCTAAACTTCTTCTTGCCCCCCCAAATTTTTTTTCGGTTAATATCTTATAATTGTTCAATATACAACTGTGGCAAATATAAGCACTACCAAAGCACTCTTTCTCTAGCTACGCCCTTGGCTGGCATGTTTCATCCGGCGTGCTCGTGTATTTCCCAGAGGGAGTCTTTAGCGAGCAGATACCCGGATTGTGTTCCTTTGCGCAGGCACGGCAGAACGGCGTTTACATGGGGTAGTTGTACCCACTCGAGATTTTCCGAGTGGGTATTTTACCCACTCGAAATTTTCCAAGTGGCTATTTTACTCAGTAAAAATTTCACGAAATTTTTGGAATGCCAGTTTTGACAAAAAAATTTTTTCCAATTTTTTCATTTTGAGTTAATATGCAATGTTTCCGTAGAGCCTGTATCTTTGCGTTAATAAAGAATGAAAAGCATTAAACGACATAAGCCAAAACTACCAAACGGAAGTATTTGGAAAATACTTGGCCGCGAAAATTTAATACGTAAAAATTTTACCCTAATAATTGTCTTTTTAAATAAAATGTTATTCTATTATTTCGGAGGCATTTACTGCATGTATGATATGTTGTACATTCCAAGTCGGAAGTTAATACGTTTGGCGGTTCAAAAGTTATAAGTATTTTTTTCATCACGCCCATATTTTGCAGTAATATCCCAATGAGTGAAAGGTATGTACGTTCCAAGTCCGAAGTGAATATGTTCAGTAGTTCAGGAGTTATTAGCATATTTAATTTGTGGGGGAAGCAGTGGGCGGATCACGCCCATATTTTTCAATAACATCCCAATGGGTCCAAGGTATATATGTTCCAAGTTTGAAGTGAATATGTTAAGTGGTTCAGAAGTTATGAGCATTTTTCTATATGCGACGGCGCGCCTTTCCAAGAATGCGGAATGTATTCTATGTACATATGTACGCATGTACAATATTGCATCAGCTTTTCTTTCTAAATGCTTTGCGGTAGCATTTGTTTACATACATATATAAAAATGCTCGTAACTTCTGAACCACTGAACACATTCACTTCAAACTTGGATCATATATACCTTGGACCCATTGGGATGTTATTGAAAAATATGGGCGTGATCCGCCCACTGCTTCCCCCACAAATAAAATATGCTAATAACTCCTGAACTACTGAACATATTCACTTCGGACTTGGAACGTACATACCTTTCACTCATTGGGATATTACTGCAAAATATGGGCGTGATCCGCCCACTCCTACCTCCACAAATGGAAAAATACTTATAACTTCTGAACCACAAAACTTCGGACTTGGAATGTTGTATGTGTGTACATATAGATGTTTAAAAACATCGTCGATGTATCCCACAATCGTGCACTATTGATGGTTTCTGATAACTAACAATTTTTTTCCATCAACTAAGGTTGTTAGAATTAAATCAAACTTAATCTATTTTGCATTTTTAACTTTCTTTTCATTATTATTTATTTTAACTTAAAAACATCGATACTATCGATGTATCGATGTTAACATCGATTTTTTCCCACCTCTACTACCCACTCGGGAAAAATCTGTTCTGCCGTGCCTGCCTTTGCGAGCACTTTTTGGAGTCTAACAGCCTCCGGCAGGCTTTCAATACTCTTAGTGTAGCTTCGCCAGGCTACTCGCTTTGACTTTCGTAATTTCTTGTTGTATTCCGTTAGGGCAAGGCGATAGTTATTCCACTCGCCATTTGATTTTGCCCTGTTGAATAGCCTGCGCGCCGTTCGCCTGCATTCATCTAGCTCCCTGTTCCACCAGGTGACATTCCTGCGTGTTTTACGGGTCTTCAATGGGCAGCTGCGTTCCCAGGCGTGCGGTATGGCTTCTTGGAGTTTGTTTGTCTCCAGCTCAAGCTCCTCATGTGTTCGAATCAGAGCCGGTGAGTAGTTAGTTTCCGCTTCCAAATGAGCGCGGAAGAGTTCCCATTTAGTCTTCCTAGGATTTCTATAAACTGTTTCAAAGATGATCTCGGCCTGGATGTCAAATCTTATATGTCTATGATCTGACATCGAGGCTTCATTTGAGACATGCCAGTTGGAGAAAGAATTGGAGATAAAAGGGGTAGCAGGGGTGATATCTAGTACGTCCCCTCGAATGCTATTCATAAAAGTGGGTTCATCTCTTGTATTTACGACTACCAGGTTATTACTACTAATATAATCTAGTAGGTACTCACCCCTGTTGTTAATGTCTGTGCTACCCCATGCTGAGTGGTGGGCGTTGGCGTCGAAACCCACGACCAGTTGGTAATTCTCCGCCCGACAGTACCTTACCAGTTGTTCCAGCTGCGGCGTAGGGATCTGTACGTCGTCTCCTGGAAGGTAAGCAGAGGCCAGGACTTTTTTAATTGCTCCCTCCCTCCTAGGCACGTCCACAATAGCTGCCACTAGGTCCCGGCTGTTTAGTTCTGTGATAGGGAAGATATTTATATTATTTCTGATAAGAAGTGCAGCCCGAGGGCGTTCGTGTGAGATATGATGCATTACCTTACACATACTTTTGGACAAACCAAGGATGTCACGGGGGGTTGCCCAGGGCTCTTGTAACATAGCCACACCTTTTCCTTTCCCGTGAAACCTCCTCTCGAGCACATGCATGGCTGCTTTTGCCCGATGGAGGTTAATTTGGAGGCATTTTTGCTGCCTCCCTTTTGTTGTTCTAGCGTCTGGCATTCTTCTTCCTGCCCCTGGAAGTTGACGCGAGTACCCGCTCCTCCGCGCTTTGACCTTCCCCCTTCTTCCGTCTTCCCGATTGTTGGCGGGGCTTGCCAACTGTGAGGGGTGGTCTTAGGGCTATGGCTTGCAGGGAGGCCGTTTGTCCTCCCGTTGCTAACGCAGCCCGTGCCGAGGCGCTGGTGCTCCAAGTTCAGAGCCTCCAAGCCCTTGTCGCTTGGTTTAGAAGGCACCGCCGCTACCGTGGGCTTTTTGCTTGCCTTATTTATCTTCAAGCCCTTCTCCCCGTCCTCGATCGCTGTTCTGGAGCTAGGGCGCTTTCCGGGCTTTCCATTTCTTGGCTTCGAGCTTGGTCTTAAGTGGACAGTCCCAAACTCAAAGCTCAGCGTCCCATTGTTGGCCTTGAGTGCATCGGCGGATTTGCCATCGAGAGCTATGGTTAGCTCTAGCACCGCTGCTCTCTGGACGCGGTTGAGGACACGCCAATTGTCCACATTAAAACCGCTGTTTTGGGCTTTAATGAAGCCCAAAATGCGGTGGTTCGGCTCTTCGCCAGGAAAGTAGCCGATGAAAATTTGTGGGCGGGGAATTTCTGCCTCGCTCGCAATTCTCAGTTGCGCACCTTCCCAGGGCCAGATCTCGGGAACTACTCCCCTGAGCCACTCCACTGTGGCTCTGTCCCGACATTGAAGGGACAGCCACCCAGGTTTGAAACTGCATCCAAGGAACTGGGGCTTTGTGACTTCCCCTTCCCTTGGCTGCAGTATTCTTTCCAGTAGATCCTTCTGGATATTTTCAAGCTCCTCCGTGGAGCAGACAGCGTCCGGGAACGACGCGGGCACAATGTTTACCCGAAGATCTCTCCCAGAGGCCACCTGGGTTGGCTGAGACACCACGGGTGTATTCCGCCCGTCTATCTCAGCCATCCGTTTCGGCGGATTACCCTCTGGGGTCGACTCGCTTCCGCGCGGTCGTTTGCCCCGTTCGCTGTCCGCTACACGAGGAAGCTTAGCCAGTTTCCTGGCTTCATCAGGCTGATGTCCTGCGTCTATAAGTCGCTTGAATCGTTTTCGAGCGGCTCCGGAGAGCCTCTCTTTCGTCTTCTTGGACAACGCTGTTGCCTCCGGTTGGACAGACTGAGGCTCTTTAAAATCCAATAGTCTGTCTTCTTCTTCGGCAGTAATGGTTACCATGGAATCGTCGGTCAATGCAGAACCGGTGATTGAAATGGCATCAGTTTCAACCACTGGAGCGGGGCTTTGGGTAGCCACCACTTCAGGTGTCGAAGGGCCCTGCTCTGCACAGAGAGAGCTGTAAAGTCCTCTTTTAAATTTCTTGTTGTTTCCATACAAGTTTTGTTGTAAGGGGAAGTAAACGGTCACCCGAGGCAGAGCCCCATACATCGGGAAGGCTAATTTAAGCCGGAGGTCGCCTAGGTATCCGGAGTTCGCGTACTAGGCCAGCTACCCTCTGGCCATGCGTTCCTTGGTGCACGCTGTTTCACCAGGAATTAGGGGGTGACAAAAATGGGGGTCCAAACTACAGGCCCAGGCCTGTGTGCTAGAGAAGGGTATAGACAGCACAACATAGGTATAGAGCAGAGCTGTAAATGAGTGACTCATTTTTGTTTTTTAATTCAAATGATTTTTAGAATTTTGAGTTAACTCTTTTCAACACAAGATGCGAGTTGAGTTAAAATTTGATTGCATTCTTTTGAATGAAAAAATTTGAATGAATTCAATTCGAGAAAAAAAATTTAAAGACTTCAAATTTGAGTTCACTCCCTGACGAATTTAAAAATTTGAATGCACTCCTTTCTAAAAAAAATTTGAATGAATTAAAATTTGAGTTCACTCAACAATGAATTTAAAAAAGAATTTGAACTAATTTTTCCCATTCACTACTTGCTAGATTTATCAACTAGTAGGCTAAAACTCGTCTTCAAATATAAAATATTATATACAGGTGTGTGATTGGATTCCCGGGAATTCATTTCCCCGGGAAATTGAAATAAATACTCGGGAATTTAAATATTTTCGAAATTTTTTAATTCAAAAATTTTATCGTATAGCCACTCTTTTGTTTTTGACAATGTCATTTCTTTCAAAATAGCCATACATTCTTCCAAATATTGGAGGAACGAAATTCCCTTTCCCCAAAATATGGCCGCTATTCAGCTTTATCAACTAGAAAAGTTCAGCAGCCACAGCTGAATAGCGGCTCTGCGTGCTTGGCGCGTGGGTCGCGCTGGGTTCTACACCTCCATTGAATCGTTAGTTTTGGAGATCCCATCCGGTTTAAGATGTCATTTTATAGAAAAAAAGTTCAGCTTTCGTTTAAAATTATTTTAAAAAATATTAAAAATGTCGCATTCGGCGAAAAATTGCTTATAAAAATAAAACCGTTTTTTTGTGCATCAATAATAATTTCTGGGAATTGTAATATTTTTTTTCGGAAAGAGCAGACAAAAATCTATAAAAATCCTTTATCGCATTTTTTTCATTTCCCAATTTGCGAGACGTAGAATTTTTTGAATACAAAAAGGACCGAAAGTTTAACACCCTGTATCTAGGCACCCGGTCAAAATTTCCCCTCCTCCTTTTGCACAATTCATGTGCTCTCATAGCGCAACATTTCCACCCAGTTTCATCGAAATCCCAGGCATGAAGATTTTTGAGCGGGTACACTTGACGTTAAATGCCCCATAAGTTAAGACTATTTCGAGAGGAATCCACTGAGTTATGACTCTCTTCTAACTGATCAAATATTTAATGTCATATAAAATAAAATTGAAATAAAAAAATTAAAAAAATTTAATTTTGTCTTGATCTCTCACAATTTATTGAATCAGCGTAAAAAATAATGAACGCAAAAATATATTTAAAAGAAATTTATAATAAAAATATTGATTTTCAATTGGTATGTTTACAACTATTAAAATTTTTGAATGAGAAATTTCAAATATTTACAACGTATTTTTTAATCACCTTTATTAAGGGGAAATATCTTTTTTGGAATCTTTTCAGTACATTATCTAAACTAACAAAAAAGAAACGTTTTCAAAGTAAATAAGTTTGTTGTAGTGTGTTATGAATCGTCTACGCGTTAGGAAGTGTCATTTTTGAATAGGGATTTTAAGAAGACATCGGATTGCAGTTCTCATTCGTCTGGATTTGCTACCGAAGCGTCGAGCTGTTCCAAAAGTGAGAAGTGTCATCAGGACGAAATTTCCTAATGACTTGTCATGGAATTGAATTTGCTGACAGCAGACAACGGGCGGCGTTGCGCGATGAGTTGTCCTGGCTTCTTAATTTCAAAACGATCACTTCTCTTGCTACACACACACACACATTCACTACAAAAGCACACCCAAATATACAAACTTGATGCAACGGCTGTTGTCTTGCTTCGATCAACACTTAAACATGTTTGGCAAACATTTCTTACAAAGAAAAAATTTACACACGTAAAAAACAAATTAAAGTAGAAAAAGTCATAAGTAATTAATTAATTAATTTACTACGTCGTGATTTAATGTATGTATGGACTGATCGATCTTTTGATTGATTGATTGGTTGGTAGGTTTCTTGGTTGGTTGGTTGATTCATATTTTGACCTAATAGAATTTCTTTGCTTGAGCTTCGCTACGGCTTCTGAAAAAGAAAAAAAAAACCAGTCAATTGAGATTTGGAATGACCGCTGAAAACATTGTCTTTGGACTTACTTGAAGAAGTTATATAGGAATACCAGGAGCAATTGTACAACAGTAACGCTAAGGAACAACGTAACACCAACGCAATTTCCGGTTGGACAAGATATCTGAGCACCAGCACTAGGACCGCTTATTCTTGAGAAAAAGAGTTCATATTTATGAAATGAAGAATTTAGAAGGAACGAATTGCTAAACAGTAGTTCTCGCTTAATTGAATAATAACATTGACTTTGAAATAAATGCATGATCTCGAATTTCATAGCACATTTGCTTATTCAGCTATGCGGGATCCACTGTAAATATAAAAGAAAAGAAAATAGGAGCTCACTTTTGTCCTACATGCTGCATGCCTTGTTTGACTTGATTCATGCCATCACGCATTTCAGCAACAAGCGACTGAATATCATATCCAGCGGAGTGTACCTGTGCTGTGGGAGCGCGCTGTTGATTTTGAATGATTGTGTCGGAGCGCGTGTGAATATCCCCAACGAGTGAACGAATCTCACGTACAGCCGCAAGCAAAGAATTTTGATTACTGATAAGTATATCGACTTCGGGACGTGTAATGGTATTGATACCACCAGTTACAACTGGTGGCGGCTGTTGGCCAGGGACAGCAGGTACACCAGCACCAGCTGCAGCAGATATTCCACGCGATACCAACGATAGCGTGTTCTCTTGACGGCCAATCACTTCATCTATTTTCCTTGAGAGTTCGCGTAAATGTTCAAAGATCTGACTTTGACCTTGCCAAATCTGGCGAAGCTCACGTTGATTCTCAGACTCATAGAATTCCTCCCATTCATCGTCTTCTTTAACCTTTAAATTAATTAATATTCCGAATTGGATTCAAATATTAATTAGCTAATAAATTAGAAATTTTTGCTGAACATATGTATGTAGGCGAAATTACCTCATCAGGGTGTTCTTTTTTGTATTCTTGTTTTTGTTTTTTCCAATTTCTCTTGATATTCCTTATATTCCTGAGTAAGTTTTTCCGATCCATCGACTGGTTTGGCTGGAGCTGCCGGAATTTGTCCCGGTGGATGTAATGATGACGTTAGAAAATGATACACATCATGATCGTCAGCTAATCCACCCGTTGCCGCTGATATACCAAAATACGCATTCTTGGGCAAATGAACACCATCGGCACGCAGGCATAGTTCATAGTCATCATTATTATTGGTCATGCCGTTGTGGAAGAGCACAGTCAGCACGTTATTATAGTATTCAATACGTGCTCGTGTTGGAAAGGGTTTATTACGGAAATCACGTAGGCAGCCGGAAAGCAATTGTGTTGTACCATCGTTCGTATGATCGAACTGTTTGGTACCATCGTTTAGCACTGCCATAATGTATGGATTATTGTGCTTATTATCATTGTCGAAAGAATCGAAGAAGACACCAAGGCCGTTCCAAAGATCCGATGATCCAAAGACTGGTCCATTGTAATCGCCTTTTTGTGTTGAAAACCAGAATGCAAGACCATCGGCTCCGATTCTTCCACGTCCTGTCACCCGGAAGACGATCTCAACTTCCCACCAATCGAAATTCGTCGGGGATTTCGTCCAAATGGCACCTTTTTGCGAGCGAAGTGACGGCGCGACACGAACACTTTCCGCACTGGCAATAGCATCTGAAATAAATATGAAAATGACAATTGAGGAGTGATTGTCATTGATCGCATATGCCAGCAAACAAGAAATCGAATCGATATTGAAAAGAAATCTCCAAATTTCTATTCAACTGACATTTGTTTACGTGGAGCAGCAATTGCCACTCTATTAATTTATTTGCTCTCTTTCACACACGTTGTCTCGCATACGTTCATACGTATACATAGGTATGAACGTACACATCTGGCTGACGTGTCGACTCTTGCCGCTAAGCCGTCAAATGTTTTCATGTATCATATACTTACTGCCACCGTACTCCCAGAAGGGTACTGTGCCATCTTTCTGTGCTAGATATGGCGGCTTGAAGGAGTATTTATATTCAAATCGCCGATGTACACCAACTGGAGCATTATTTAAGTTAGGCTGGCCATAGTTTTTCTGCACGAATACGAGCAAAAGCAAGGAAATTTGAAGAAATCCCCACGAGCGCAACAACCCGGCCACAAACATGTTCACTCTGCAAATATATTTAGTGATGTGGATTTACAGGTAAATATAATAGAATACTCGCTACTTTATGACGTGTACCAGATCTCACGATTGTGGTTGCCGTTTAACCTTATTTTCATGTACCAAAAAATGTACCATTCTTCATTGTCTTTCATTGGATTGCATTTAAAATTAAACGATTGTGATAGAATTAGTTAAATTTGTTTGTAAACTAACATTTTATTTTAACATAATCAATTAAGTGTTCTTAAAGAAATGGAATGTGAAACAATTAGTAATTTTTATATTACGTTATGTTGTTTTATAACACTGTGACACATTTTTGAGGTCATCGAATGTGAACAAAAATTTTTCTGAAGTTTCTGAAAGTACTCGATGAATATAGCAACTCCCTATATTTGGTTTAGTCAGATTGTCAAAATTTCGTTTTTAAATCGATCCGAGCATTAAGTTCCGAACTTGCTTATTGCTAAATCTTGTAACGCGTTCCATATTTTCCTTTCCTACCTATGACAAAGTATTAGCCCTAGAGTCTAGGGCCTAGACTCAAACAAAAAGCTGTAGCACAGAAGCGTGATGGCAGCTCTCTAATGTGGTAGATTTTAGTTTTGGTAAGAATATATCGGATATCGATTTCTGATGACTGCGGCAACTTTTTCTGTATCGAGTAAGTTCGTTGCTAACGGCACCCAGCGGCGCACTGCTTAATGGGCTACGCCGACAAAATGCATTACCGAAAGCATACTTGTAATAGATTATCCTTGCTAATATTGTCTGCAATCTAATATATGAAATTCTCGTTTCACGATGCTTAAGACCGAACTCCTCCGAAACGGCTGGACCGATTTTTATGAAATTTGGTGTGCATACTTGGTAGGGACGAGAATAGGACGTAAGGTATATTTCATAACGCTAGGTGAGGTAGTACGCGAAAAATTTGCAAATTTTAAACCACTTATGCTAAAGTTGTGAAATGGGTATCTTTGGAAAGCTGTTAACGCGTAACTATCTGTACGGTATAACTTTGAAAGACTGACCTTACCAAAAAAATGCTCTATTACGGTTATAATTTGACCATGACCACCATTTGAGAAATTCGCAAAACTTTAGTTTTCACTATTTGAAATCGTGCATTTATCAGCCAACTATAGTGATCATTAGGGTTAAACTTTGACCATAGTTACCATTCGCGAAATTTTCCAAAATTTAAATTTTACTATTTTGAACCGATGGATGGATGGATGGATGGATGGATGGATGGATGGATGGGTGGATGGATGGATGGATGGATAGGTGACAGATAGATAACAGAGTTTCCGTAAAAGTCTATGGGGATTATTTTAAAAGTCTACATCGTGTTGATAGGTAGTTGACAAATATCTACATTCTGATACGATATGGAGCCGCGGAAACGCACGGATGGTATAGCTGGAAGAATGACTTCACCAAAAAAGTGCTCTATTACAACATTAATTTTCATTATTTGAAATCGTGCATTCATCAGCCAAATATAGAGCTCTATTACGGTTAAACTTTGACCATGGCTACCATTAGCGAAATTTTACTACATTTTAATTAAAATTAAAACCATAAGAGAGAATTATGTATGACTGCTACATTCACAATTCAAAATGGTGAAAATTTAATTTTGCAAATTTCGCGAATGGTACCAGGTTCAAATTTTAACCCTAATAGAGCACTATATTTGGCTGCTAAACACACAATTTAAAATAGTGAAAACTACAATTTCGCGAATGGTGGTGGTCATGGTCCAATTTGAACCCTAAAAGCCTATACTGAGATATGCAGTAAGTAAAGCTCCCATAAGAAATACGTGCAAAAAAAATTGAAAAGTACTTCGAAGTAAATACTTTACTTTCGCTTATACTGAGATGTCAAGTAATCATGTGCGCAGGGTTGCAGCGACTTGCTGCTTTACTTCGCCATAGAAATGAACATGTTAATTTTTTATGCGAAGTAAATGCCAGGACAGCTGATTGCGGCACAATTTTTCAAAATGAAAACTGACACCGAACTTCGAAGGTGTTAAATTGTTGGAATACTTTGAAGAATTCAAGGAGCGTGAATATAGTTTCTCTCTCACACTTTACACGTTGTAGCGAATTGGCTCCTAATGTGCAAGTAGTTACTGCATATCTCAGTATAGCTTTAACTAGGAACTAGGACTCATTTCTCACAAAAAATGACCCACTTAATGAAATAGAAATACAGGACTCAAATAAATAAATGTAATGGGACTCGAGTTACTGTAAATTGTTTAAGCGTCAAGATATCTGTGCAATTTAATGATGAAATTTTTAAATTAAAAAGAAAAATATTTCCGTGAATATTTGAAAAAAAAGAAGAAAATGAGAAGGAAAAGAAGAAACCAAAATCAGGTAAGGTAAAATAACTTATGTTTTGTAATTTTTAATCCTTTTATTTAGATTCAAAAAAGGACGTAATAGAACATTTTACATTTGGAATAACCTGGGAGGAAACTAGGACTCATTTTTTCACCCACTAAATGAAATAGGAATACAGGACTCAAATAAATAATTATATAATTGGGAGATTATGACCTACTATTATAAAACAACGCTCTTTGTAAAGCGTAATAAAATGAAATAAGATTAATTTTAATAAATTTGTGATCGTTTAATTTAGATATGGACGAGTAAGCTAGGATCAGGATCATTTTATAAATTTGTAATCCTGTTATTCAGATATTTAAAAAAAAAAATAAAATTAAAACCCACAGCAAAGTGCGGACGTGCGGACACCCATGATTTTCTTTTTAATTCCATTTCAATTTGAGGCGTGGCAACGCACGCCGGGTACAGCTAGTATTTTATAAAATATTGTATTTCCTACCTTTTAATCAGATGGTGCAGTGGAAAGTGTCTGAGCTAGCAGTCGGAAGGCCCGAGTTCGAACCTCCGGGCAGGCAAGAAAAAGTGGAAAAAAGTTGAAGTCCACAAAAATGTGCTCCAATGGATAAAAATAAGAGATTAATAATAGAAATAAAAGGGCTTTCGTGGAAAAATTCCTAGGAGTTGGATTTGGAAGCCTTATTTAAAAGAAAAAATAAATAAAAATTGGCGCTTACCAGAGTGGGACTCGAACCCAAGCACTTCGGATTCTTGGCCACTAACTCTGTCCACTGAGCCACGCCAGGTCTAGATGCAATCTTTTCTATTGATGTACTAAAGCACTATAATCATATATAACTATATATGTCACTCAGGAGCCGTTTCTATTTTGGCTCTTTTCAACACGGTCTTGGGTACCCACCACGGTCTTGGGTATCCACCAAAATGAAATTTTTCACTTAGGTACTCACCAAAAGTATTTTCTCCTCACTCGTTTTTTGCCTGCCGAGTAACATCTCTTTCTAACTGGCGCGAAATGTCCCGCCCAAAATCTATGAGAGTGACATATATAGTAATATATGACTATAATCATGTAGGAGTGTAGGTCTAACTCTCGAAGTCGAAAAGCCTCTGCCGCTAATAAGAAACTCCCCATTAGGCAGGGATAGGAAACTCAACTCTTTCGAGAAATTCACCAAAAAGCTACCAACAAAAACCCTAAGCAGGAATAGGAAATTCAACTCTTTCGAGAAATTCACCAGAAAGCTACCAACAACAATACGGGCAGACAAAAAGTGGCACTATGATGCCACTTGCAAGAAAATTATCAAAGAAACACGGCGTCGTCTCGGGTTTTTTATATAGCTTTAAAAGTTATAATTGAAGCTTTAATAAATGTATTGCGATATGTTTTTGCTTAATGTGCACGAATGTTTTCATTTTGTAATAATTGACATACATTTTTAACTACGGCTGCGAATTTGATTGTACATAGAATTTAGTATTTTCGCTGAAACAGTGTGATCAAAAAGTTAAGTGGACAGGGTAGAACTAAAAAAACAATTTATTTTTCTCCTTGATATTGAGTTTCCTTTGATTAGTTTTATGTTTTTCAAGCTTTTCATATGATTTTATGAGTTTGGTAGATATTTTATATGTAATGAACTCGAAAATCTCCCAAAATTAAAAATAAAAGTGGCAATGCATTTCACCACAGCAGAGCTAATGATTTCGCTGCCATATCATGCTTCTCTTTTCCTCGTGCTATATGCATATGTTGAAGCAGCGTAGCTCTAACACATTGCAGGGATTAGGAAGAAGAAGAGTTAGACCTACTGTCGCAAATGCAACACAGTGAGCTATCAGCTGTTGATGGGTAGCACTTCGAACGTAACGATCGTAAAGGTATAAAGGCCAGGATGGCTTCCGTTTCGTTCCTTTTGCTTGCTGCCTAGGACGGAGGAGAGTCGACCGAAAGTAAGAAATATTTATCTAAATTTATGTAAAGCATCATGTGCTCATTTTGTTCATTTCGCTCATCAAATCGTTTACTAAATGTTAATTATGTATTTATCGTTTTATTTGTTATTAGAGAAATAAACCCTCATACACGCTCCTAAGCGTACTTTAATTCGACTGAGTTTATTTCCGGTCACCGTGGTGTGGGTGAACCACATCATTATACCCAGCGTAAGCGGGGTATATTAGTTTTGTGCAAATCTTGTAACAGGGAGAATTAAGCTCCGGAGATATAGAAAAATATATATAGAAATGATCAGGATCAAAAACTGAATCGATTTAGACATGTCCGTCTGTCCGTCTGACCGTCTGTCCGTCTGTCCGTCTGTCCGTCCGTCCGTGGTCGGATCTCCTCCGAACGGCTGAACCAATGAAGTCGAAATTTGGCACACATGTATATCGGGGTCCGAGTATGATCCTAAGTAAAAAATGGGAGACAT
>CM035806.1:121725401-121747901 GCA_020466095.1 Chlorops oryzae | reverse complement strand
GCATGTATAGTAATTTTTCTTTTGCTCTTTACTTCTTTTCCCGATAACAATCAATTAAATTAGGGATGATAGCAAATTTTACTTGTTTCAATCTGAAACACGTAGTTTCAAAGTGTTCGGATGTCAAAATTTGTATGGCGAAACAAGTGTTTGGTTCTTGTTTCGGCCCCGAAACACGAATGAGAGCTGAAACACGTAGCGTCTGAACAAGCCTTAAAATATTTTTGCTGACGATATATTATACAGGGTGTCCCGTAGGTGAGTGCTTTTTTTTTACAGGGATGGTAGGGGAGGTCACGACGAACAAAAAATCGTATGGGAGGGGGGGGGTCCCAAATGCACCCCTGAGGAGTTATAGGGCCTTAAAGTTTTTTGGCACTAAGTGTAGAAAAACAATTCTCCCACCCTAGTGGCTTACTGTAGAAAAAAAAATGTTATGCGGTTTCAAAGCCAATTGTACAGGCTTTTGTGCAAAATTGAATTGATGGTCAAAATTGCAGTTATTGTGTGAAAAATAAGCGCTCAAAGTCAAAAATTCTGAAAAAATTTTCAATTATTTTACTTTGGGAGCCATTTTGGTATGGAAAAGGTCCAATTAACACGTGCTTTTTTAAATTTTTTTTAAATCTTCGATCAATTTACTTCAAATCTGTGGTACATTTGTTATACCTTATTTGCGGTTTAACCATCGAAAAAATGGGATTTAAAAACGAACTTCAACTTTTTTTTATGTGATGAAATTCTTAAAAGAGCAATCTTTGGCTTACAATGGCCAGCCAGCAATTTCTTATTTAAGACAAATTTTGGTTTAAAATTATACGTACTTTAACTGGAAAAATTGGTAATTTTTTGCTGAGATTATTTAAATTGATTTTTAAAAAAGTTCAAGTTCGTTTTTAAATCCTATTTTTCCTGAGGTTAAACCTCTAATAAGGTATAGCAAATGTACCACAGATTTGAAGTAAATTGATCGAAGATTTAAAAAAAAATTAAAAAAGCACGTGTTAATTGGACCTTTTCCATACCAAAATGGCTCCCAAAGTAAAATAATTGAACATTTTTTCAGAATTTTTGACTTTGAGCGTTTATTTTTCACACAATAACTGCAATTTTGACCATCAATTCAATTTTGCCTATAAGCCTGTACAATTGGCTTTGAAACCGCATAACATTTTTTTTCTACAGTAAGCCACTAGCGTGGGAGAATTGTTTTTCTACACTTAGTGCCAAAAAACTTTAAGGCCCTATAACTCCTCAGGGGTGCATTTGGGACCCCCCCCTCCCATACGATTTTTGTTCGTCGTGACCTCCCCTACCATCCCTGTAAAAAAAAACACTCACCTACGGGACACCCTGTATATAGCCTACTTTTAATTTATGAATACTTTTATTTTCGTGAGTATTCAGTGCGTGCGTGATATTTCTCTCACGCAAGGTAAAAATCACGATTTTCTTACTCACGCACATGCACGGATATTTTCGTGAGCGTGCGTGAATTATTTTATTATCGTGCGTGAGCGTGCGCGATAAACTCCTCACGCGCCCAGCTCCATTGGAGAAAGTATAAGCCTCGGAGAATATGCTACGGTTTTCCAAGCAGAGATGCTAGTGATTAACCTATGCACCAGACACCTCATAAACCTAAGTATGGATGGTAAAACCATATACATAATGACAGACAGTCAGGCAGCCTTTAAGGCCCTGCAGTCACCTGCAGTGAACTCGATGCTAGTCTGGGAAACAGTTAATGTACTTCAGGAACTAGCTAGCAGGAATCAAGTGACGCTACACTGGATACCTGCACTGCGGTCACGAAGGAAACGAAAGAAGCGGACAGACTGGCGAAGGAGGGAGCAGCAAGGCCTCCCTATGGTCCAGAGCCAATACTTAGTGTCAGCAGATCGCACTTCACTCGGACCGTATACTTGGAGTTTCTGGACAAAGCAAACCGGATGTGGTTTCGCACGGCTGGTCAAACATGCACCAAACTATTCTTTCCTAGATACATGGAGAAGAAATCCGAATATCTACTTTGTTTAAACAGATCTGAACTGAGAACAATGGTAGCTATTATCAGTGGGCACGCCCTTCTAAATAAACATAAAAAGCGACTGGAACTATCCAACAGCGATGAGTGTAGATTCTGCCTGGAAGAGGAGGAAACCTCAGTGCACATCCTGGCAGAATGCCCGGCGCTGCATAGACAAAGGAGGTCTATACTGGGCAGGGAAATCATCCAACAGACAGAACTGGTGGAATTGTATATAGGAAAATTGTATATACGAAAAATAATTTTTTTAAAGAAAAATTTTTATACCCGACACGCTCTGTGTCGAGGGTATATTGCGTTTGTGTGGTTGTGTGTAACACCCAGAACTAGTCGAGATAGACCATACAAAATGTATATAGAAATGATCAGCGTCACCAGGAGATTCGATTAAGACATGTCCGTCCGTCTGTCTGTCCGTCTGTCCGTCTATCTATCTGTATCTTATCGAAACAGTTGAGCTATCTTGACAAAATTTGGTATGCGCGCTCACGGCGACATGAGTAAAAACAAGTTCGAGAATGGACCCGATCGGACCATTTTTAGGGGTACCTCCAGTACTAGGGTCTGTTACGAAAATCACAAAAACTGCTCTAAAATAGAAGTTTTTCAACATATTTTGATGAAATTTGATGTTTGAACATGTTTCAAGGCAAGTAATACGATTTCCAAAAATTTAAAAAGTGGGCGTGGTAGAAGGGCGTTTTTCGAAAATTGTCCCCTACACCCGAAACTCAAATCGGAATTGAACGAAAGTTGGCACTTGTGCTTCCTTTGTAGCCACAAACATTCTCTCCAAAAATTTGTTTGATAAGTCCATTATTTAGGGTACCTCCAGTACTAGGGTCTATCACAAAAATTTCAAAAATGCCCCATAATCGGACTTTTTCAAAATATATTTCAATGAAACTTAGAATTTAAGCGTATATTTAAGCCTCCGATTAGAATTCAAAAGAATTGGAAAAGTGGGCGTGGCAAAGAGGCGGTTTACATAAAAAAAATTTAACAAATTTCGGTATGTCGGGCCCCTTATGGCCTTAAAAACCTCTTGATATTAAAAATTATTTGAACACGTTTGTCTGTGTCGGGTATTCTATTGTCAGGCTCGCCTGACAATAACACCCTTACTTGTTTTAATTCACATCAATAAGATTGCCCCTGAAAAATTAAAAAGTGCAAGGAACACTTTCACCATAAATCCAAGCTCGCATATACTTTAATAGTACGTTTCCATATGGTGTTAAATTCTAAAGTGTTAAGCTTTAACACTTCGATTTAACACTACCATTTCCACTTGCACATTCTACGAAGGTGTTAAAGCTTGGCAGCTGTTCGTGTATTTTCAATTGCAAGTAGGGCTGTCAGCTTTTCAAGCGCTAAAATCAGTACATTTTTATTCTGGAGACCTTTTTCATTTTGAAACGGAAATTACACCTTGATGGCGCAGAGGAAGTATACCTGGCTCACATACGTATTCAAGGAAATTTGTCAAAATCGTTTAAAAACATTACAAAAATATAAAAACAAAGTTTCTTTTACCTTCCATTGTCGCTTTTTGTTTTTATTTCAATTTGACAGTTAGATATGCACGAATTTCGATACGATAAATCGATATTTTCTTATCGAATGAGGTGTTACCGAGGTGTTATTGAGAATAACACTTGGCTTTCGTGTTAAGAATTTGTATGGAAAAACACGTACATCACATGATGTTAAAGGCCGCTTAACACGAAAGCCTCCTTTAACACGTAAATAACACCATATGGAAACGCACTATAAGGTTTTATGAATCGCAATATATTTTTTAATCAAGTCCATATTTTATTTATTATTCATTTTATAAGACATACATACTTGATAGAAAATCTTTCGTTCATTGTTGTATTGAAGTAATGCGTGCGAATGAGTAAGATATTATCTATTTATATATCTCTCTCCCTTTTCGTCGTCTCGTTTTGCGTTCGTTTTCGCTTCGTTCTTTTCATTCCATTCTATGCCCAATTTAGGTTCAAATTTTGATAATTTCGACTACTTTTCGACCTATTTTTGTCGAAATGCCTTCTCAATGCCCTAACTTTAAAGACTAAATGCCCTATTAAGCACTATTATTACCGCCAAACGACTTCCATTCTATTACCCACTTACGTCGAATGGACGTCGTACGGACGTTATTATGCCCTATTTAGGGCAGGGCAAGAAAATATTCTAAAATAGGTAAGAAAATACCAATTTTGGAACTATTTTGCTAGTTGGGTTATAAGATGAGAAGCATCGTTTCTAATTAGTTGTCAACTTTACATGACATGTCATGCTAGGGGGTACGATGGCGAAAAAAAGCATTTGAGAGCTTCAAGCATTGCACTTTTCTCTCTAAATGTCAATTTATAGAAACCAGTTGAAAACTCTTTTCTTCGTCTTCTCTTTGAATATTTCACAAATTTTTAAAAATCTATTTTACAAAATTTTTGTTCCCTAAGCCGGGGTTTGAACCCGCGATCTTCGGATTCTGAGTCGAGCACTCATCCTCTACACCACTTCATGCTAACGCTCAACTGACGCTAAAATCTTATTTAAATCTCAGCAGCCAATGAGATTCAAGCACATGAACAGCACCCCTCTACGATGGCATGTCCCTCAGGGTGTCATGCATGATACTGTCACCTTTATGTCATCGATGATATCACTGATGACTTTGTCATGCTGGGGATAATTTCCCGCTGGGTTATGTTGTGGGTGTGGTTTTTTTTTTTTTGTTGTGTTTGTGTGCATGACAGTTTTCTTCTTCTTTTCTGTAATATCTGACTATATTGGATATTTGCTAAAAATTATTTGCAAGCCAAGAACTTTTAATGTGTTCTAAACTTTAACAATAAAGAGCGAATTGATTCTCTTTTCCAATGAAAATCAATAAAAATCCATTAAAATCAATTGTACATTTATGTTTCGATGGCTTGTTGGCTTCAGTTCGAAAATCTGTGCCATTTAACAATTTTCGTCAAATTTTCGTTTATTAATTGGTTCATTCAACCATATCATGACATAAGAAGACGAATGGATGCTGCTGAACTAAAGGAATATTCAAGTTTGATAATTGTACAGTTGTGTTCTGTGTATAATGGTATGGGCTATAAATAAAACTTTTTAATCGATATCATAATAATCGTTTTACCTATTATACTAAATTGATGTTTGAGAGAAAAATGGAAATGCTTCTTTTGTTATACTTGGCAGTACTGCTATTACACTGCACACAGCTGTATGCATTGCACTGCGATTTCCCCGAGACGCTTATAGAAAGGAAACAAATTAATAAAGAACATCAAAAAGCTATTAATATTGCCATCTTGCAAGCGAACTTCGAATGTGAATTGAAATGGAAATGAAAATAAAGATAAAAGAAAATTTACTTTCGTCGGGCATGGTGTTTGGGAATGTTCTACAAATTGATCAAAACTTCTAAAATGAAATTTAAAAATCTTAACCCATTTGGAATCGCTGTACTCAAACAAATGCAAACACGAATGATGATCATATTCAAATATTTTTTGATGAAATCAAACGTGCAAAAAGTGATGGCCGTTACGGTCTATTCCAAATTTTGACAAGATTTGGACAGATAAGAGGTACATGTCGACTTTTAATGAGTTAAAGATGGAATCTTTGAATGAAATGCGACATTTTTTCAAACTTTTATTCTCAAAAACAAATTCTTCAGTTTTGGGTTATTCTGTAGTAAACGCCTAAATTTTGTCTCTTTTGTGGAATCTTTTACATAAGACGTAGAGACGATAGCTACTATTAGTTAGAAGAACATCTATTAACTTTAAAGTAATCATTCGAGTTGTTTTGTTCGTAGGGCGTGCCCCGTTGTAGAAAATGATGTTTCAAGAAAAATGCGTTCAAAGTAGAGATGGGCACGGGCCTAAATTTTGAGGCCCGGCGCGGCCCGGCCCGAAGAAGATTTTTCCGGGCCTTTTCCGGCCCGGCCCGGAAAATTTTCAAAGAGGCCCGGCCCGGCCCGGCCCGAAAAAAATGATCAAAAAAAATTAGTTTGTAGTTGCAGTAGTAAGAAGTTCTTCGAATATATAACAGAGTGTATTACACATAAACATATTTTTATTTTTCTTTCGACTACATAACTGAGTGTATTATATACAAAAGTAGTTTTTTTTTTTACATTTATTTTAGAAATATTAAAAAATAGTGAGGATATAATCTTTCTGAAATTATTTTGAGGAAATTAGTGTTTTTATTTATAAGTAAGTACATACTTTTATAGCTACAAAATAAAGCAAAAGTCATTCAAATAGAAAAAAAATAACTCAAAATTAAATTTAAGCTTAAAAAAGGAGTCTCTTAAAAAAAAATCATGAAATTAGAAATCTCTCCAAGAATGAGAGATATAGATACAGATTACGACATCAGAAATTTTTGTTGTAAATGACGTTATTGTTCCATTTTTCCCATGTTTGGGCTGCGACATCTTTGTTCTCCTGAGCCATTTTCAAAGCTGAGTTCTAATAAAAAACTTTTCACTTGCCGAAATAACGCAAATGAAAGAAAACGGCCTTAAAAATGACATAGGAACACAGAGATGTCGTAGCCCAAACATAGGAAAAAAATGAACAAGTAACGTCATTTACAACTAAAACATTCTAATTTCGTGATCTGTATATCTATCATTCTTGAAATCTCCCTACATATTTTTATGTAAAAAAAATCAACTTGTCACTCTTCTCAAATCGAAAAATCGGCCAATAATCGATATATGTAAAAGGCCGCAGATGAAATAAGTGCCTTTCCGATAAAAACATTGTTCAGTGCTTAATATGTAGCGGGCCTCTTTTTCGGGCCTACGGGCCTGCGGGATTTTAAACCTGAGGCCCGGGCCCGCACGGAAAAAGCCCGTTTTTGATTTTTTGGCCCGAAGCCGTATTTTTGACCTAGGGCCCGGCGGGCCCCAGGCCCGGCCCGGCCCGTGCCCATCTCTAGTTCAAAGTAGTGCTGGACGAAACATCTATATAATATGCATACATCAATGTCGCGAAACTTTTTCAATACATCGATGTTTTTTTCCGATATTTCCAATATTCGATACTTTCACTAATTCCCAATTACTAAAAACAAGCGCGAAGACTGGGTAAACTGAAGCTATAAGGGAATTTTTAAATAAAGATTCTCTAATTCACATTAAATTTTAGGAGGATATTGGTGTTGGCGGTGCATTGATATGGATAACTTCATGAAGGAATCTATGGGCAAAGGTAATTTACACACATGCCTGTGTCGGGTATTGTATTGTCAGGCTCGCCTGACTATAACGCCCTTGCTTGTTTATTGGGTAGTTGTTAGAAAACCAATTATTTAGATGTGTAATAAAAAAATTTCACAACGAAATTAAATTAAAACCTTATATAATTTTCCCATGTTTTATTTTAAAAGGCTAAACCCAATTTCAAATGGTGTACGAAGAGTTAATATAATATAACAGGTTGGCTGATAAGTCCCCAGTCTGACACATAGATGGCGTCGCTAGTATTAAATGCATATTATTTTTATATAGTGGCAACCTTCAAATGATTCGTGTCAAAATTTGACATCTGTAAGTCAATTAGTTTGTGAGATAGAGTGTCTTTTGTGAAGCAACTTTTGTTATTGTGAAAAAAATGGAAAAAAAAGGAATTTCGTGTTTTGATAAAATACTGTTTTCTGAAGGGAAAAAATACAGTGGAAGCAAAAACTTGGCTTGATAATGAGTTTCCGGACTCTGCCCCAGGAAAATCAACAATAATTGATTGGTATTCAAAATTCAAGCGTGGTGAAATGAGCACGGAGGACGGTGAACGCAGTGGACGCCCGAAAGAGGTGGTTACCGACGAAAACATCAAAAAAATTTACAAAACGATTTTGAATGACCGTAAAATGAAGTTGATCGAGATAGCAGAGGCCTTAAAGATATCAAAGGAACGTGTTGGTCATATCATTCATCAATATTTGGATATGAAAAAGCTCTGTGCAAAATGGGTGCCGCGCGAGCTCACATTTGACCAAAAACAACAACGTGTTGATGATTCTGAGCGGTGTTTGCAGCTGTTAACTCGCAATACACCCGAGTTTTTGCGTCGATATATGACAATGGATGAAACATGGCTCTATCACTACACTCCTGAGTCCAATCGACAGTCGGCTGAGTGGACAGCGATCGTTGAACCGTCTCCGAAGCGTGGAAAGACTCAAAAGTCCGCTGGCAAAGTAATGGCCTCTGTTTTTTGGGATGGGCATGGAATAATTTTTATCGATTATCTTGAGAAGGGAAAAACCATCAACAGTGACTATTATATGTCGTTATTGGAGCGTTTGAAGGTCGAAATTGCGGCAAAACGGCCCCAAATGAAGAAGAAAAAAGTGTTGTTCCACCAAGACAACGCACCGTGCCACAAGTCATTGAGAACGATGGCAAAAATTCATGAATTAGGCTTCGAATTGCTTCCCCACCCACCGTATTCTCCAGATCTGGCCCCCAGCGACTTTTTCTTGTTCTCAGACCTCAAAAGGATGCTCGCAGGGAAAAAAATTTGGCTGCAATGAAGAGGTGATCGCCGAAACTGAGGCCTATTTTGAGGCAAAACCGAAGGAGTACTACCAAAATGGTATCAAAAAATTGGAAGGTCGTTATAATCGTTGTATCGCTCTTGAAGGGAACTATGTTGAATAATAAAAACGAATTTTGACAAAAAAATGTGTTTTTCTTTGTTAGACCGGGGACTTATCAGCCAACCTGTTAAGTAAAACTTAAAAAATTTTTATTTGGTAAAAGGTCGAAATATCGATAGTATCGATGTTCCTCAGCTAAAAATATCGAAATATCGATGTACGCAAACATCGGTGTTTCTCCAGCACTAAGTTCAAAGTAGAGCTGGAGCACTATCGATAGTTGCGACCATCGATAGTCTCAATAGTCTTATCGATAGTCTGAACCATCGATAGTACTATCGGAAATTATATTTTAAAATTTAAACAGAGGTTAGCATATTAATAGTGGTTTGAATCAAGCTTGTTTGAGCTGTTAAACGTTTAAATATCCACCATTTTAAGTTTTAAATTTAAAAATGAATGAAGGTCCTATAAAAAAAAACTTAAAATTTAGTAAAATATTGTAATCGATAAATTTGAGAATCGGTAATTTTTGTAATGTAATAAATAGTTTTTATAATCGATATTTTTGCAATCGATAATTTTTGCATTGTTAATCGATTACATTCGAGTCTGGATATAACGAATCCCTAAAATAATGAACAGCTGGAAATAGTTAAACTTCGATTTGTATGCTAATATCTCTTTGATTGAACTATCGATAAAAAGGGAATCCAGCGTGACATCACAAGGCTTTAGTCTATCTAAATTTATGATATTTCGATGTGCCGAATTACTGGCATCAACGACCAATGATAACAGTCACGCGTGACAAGAATATTTTAAAATGTAAATAAATAATGACGAATTCTGTTTTGTGTAAGCCTAAACGTAATTGCGTTGGCCTTTAAAAGTAATCAATCTATCAATCGATAAACAAAGTTTTGAATTTCTACCTGCAATGATCGGATACACAATCCCTTGATTGAGCATGGCAATAAACTTAATATGACATGCGCAGCGTTTTATAACTACGATCAACAAATAAATTGATGTCTGTAGGAAATAATCACGAAAATTTCATCATTCTCATCAGACTAAATATTAGTCGAACAAGCTCTGTTTCTCTCTTTCATAATTCCTTTCAGCTTATCAAGTCACATTTTTAAGCTTCCTCCGATCTTCACTCCTTTTGTGTCTTGCCTAGTTTCTATTTCTCTCTTTTATCTCCCTCTCTCTTTTTATATTTTTCGTGTCTGCCTTCTCTCTGTTCCCTATCTTTTCCCTGCCCTCTCTTCTCTTTTCTTCTCTTTCATTCTCTTCCATTCTATTCTCTTCTATTCTCTTCTATCCTCTTATATTCTCTTCTATTCTCTTCTATTCTATTCTATTCTCTTCTATTCTCTTCTATTCTATTCTCTTCTATTCTCTTCTATTCTCTTCTATTCTCTTCTATTCTCTTCTATTCTATTCTCTTCTATTCTCTTCTATTCTCTTCTATTCTCTTCTATTCTCTTCTATTCTCTTCTATTCTCTTCTATTCTATTCTCTTCTATTCTCTTCTATTCTCTTCTATTCTCTTCTATTCTCTTCTATTCTCTTCTATTCTATTCTCTTCTATTCTCTTCTATTCTCTTCTATTCTCTTCTATTCTCTTCTATTCTCTTCTATTCTCTTCCATTTTCTTCCCTTCTCTTCTACTCTTTTATTCTCTTCTATTCTCCTTTATTAACCTCTATTATCCTCTATTATCTCTTCTCTTTTCATTTATTTTCTCTCTTCTCTTCCTTTTTGTATTTTACTCACCTCTGCGTCACTTTCCTTCTTCTGTTACTATTGTTTCTTTTCACTCGCTATTGTGCCCTTCCACCCAAAATCTTTTTATTTTTTCTTGTCTCACTCCCTCCCGCTCCCACAAATTCTCACACTCTCTCGCAAATTTTCTTTCGTAATTCCCTGGCGAATTCCCTCACAACCGATCTCTCAGACAACCTCTCTCGATTATCCTCATTATCACTCACATATTCTCTCTGTCTCTCCGAAAAAATCTCTTGCAAGCGCTTTCTGTTGCACAGGCTCTCTCCAACATACTCTCTGCTTTCCCCTCTGGGAAGTGTTCTTCAAAACAGTACATAGAATCGATAAATTATATTATAAAATGTTTGTCGGCGTTGCTCAAGTTACTATGTCCATTGAACCGATCGTTTGGGGTCTCAGAACCGCCCCTATCGTCCTCTTCAATCTACTTTACATGATTTGGTGATACTGTATCAATTTCAGCCAAGCATTAAACTCTTGGGACCCGATTGTGGATCACTCGGCAGCAATTCCTCTCCCTATCTTACCTCTTCCAACATTCTTCCGAACCAACAGAACTATCTGTGACCAATCTGCATCTGTGGACACACCCACTCAACGTTATATACTGTTCTGGGCAGGGTAGCAGATCTCAAACACGCCCAGCAGCTATTTGTAACCGATGGTAATGCAAAAAGTAATTCAAAAGGCGTACTGTTTATGCTTTACAGAATCGATTATTTTTAACACGGCGATGTCCTAGCGAATGTAATGCATGCCTATTTGAATTACCAGTTGTACGAAAATTAATCGAAAATACTCGATTTTGTAATGCATTACTATTTGCATTCTCAAGTAATGCTATAGAAGTATGTAACGCTTTGCTTTGGGAGTGAACATATTAGGAAAAAGATTACCTTATAGATTACCTCTCCATGCAAATTTGTTCAATTTACTTTGCATTCCTTTTTGCATTTCTATTTCATCGATGAAAAAATGCATTACTTTGGTAATGAACTTCCTAAATAACTGCTGGGATATTATAAGTAGAGAATCCAATCCTGCAATCGCAGGATCCCGCACTATTTTTACGATATAATTCATGCGGGACTATTTACGGGGGATCCGCGGGATTGAAAAAACACCGCACTATAGCCAGAAGTGAAGATTTTTCTTCAAAACAAAGAAGTTTTTCCGCCAAATTATTCAAGCGCAGCTTTTCAGTTACTCAATAAAATTCAAAAAGTTCCTTGAAATTGGAAAATATCTCATACAAATGGCATTGAATCGATTCAATTGTTTTCTCTGCTGTTTTCTGAAACACATGAAAAAGTAAGACGTATAGAGTTTGGTTGATTTCATGACGATATAACAATACTTGTGATATAAAAAACGCAAAAAAATATCCTTCGAATAGAAGAGCTAAAAAAAATAAAAACAAGTAAAAAAGTTTACATCGGCTAAGCCGATTGCACACATACCTTTTCCTCAGCCTAAAATATGTTAAAACATTACGCTAACAAAAATTCCTGCAGTTTTTGTTGTTCTAACTTGGATATCTAGTTATACCATATCTGTAATTCGATTTAGCTTCCCAAACTCGAAATTATTATTAAGCACAAAATTTTCGCGAATGGTGGTCATGGTCAAATTTTAACCGTAGGAGGACATTATATCTAGCTGCCAAATACTCAATTTAATATAATGAAAATAAAATTTTTGCGAATTTCGCGAATTGTGTTCATGGTCAAAAATTAATCACAAGTGACGACTTCATTTGGCGGCAAAATACACAATCAGAAGAAGAAAACAAGTAAGAAAGCTAAAGTCGGTCAAGCCCGACTTTGAAATACCCAGCGTCCCGACATTATGAGCGCACTATGTTTTGCTCCTCTATTTGTGGGCGTGGCAGTGGGAGGGCCACATAAATTATTTCCCTACACCTTTTATTCGCCTTGGTGAACCTATGTTGCGAATTTGAAGCTTCTACGCCTTTTACTTCGGAAGTTACGAAAAATCTTCATTTGCGGGCGTGGCAGTCTGCGGGCCACAAAAAATTTTTTCCTAAACCTTTCATTCGCCTTGGTGAACCTATGTTGCGAATTTGAAGCTTCTACGCCTTTTACTTCGGAAGTTACGAAAAATCTTCATTTGTGGGCGTGGCAGTGGGCGGGCCATAAAAAAAATTTTCCTACACCTTTCATTCGCCTTGGTGAACCTATGTTGCGAATTTGAAGCTTCTACGCCTTTTACTTCGGAAGTTATGAAAATTCTCTATTTGTGGGCGTGGCAGTGGGCGGGCTACATAAATTTTTATTCCTACACCTTTCATTTTCCTTGGTCAACCTATGCTGCGAATTTGAAACTTCTACGCCTTTTACTTCACAAGTTACGATAATCCCTTATTTTTGGGCTTATTTGTGGGCGTGGCTCGAGGAGGGCGGCGTCTATTTTTTGCCAGGATATGTCCCTTTTTGTAGTTTACCAGTACACCAAATATCAATGGAATGTGTTTAGTGGTTCGCAAGTTACAAGCATTTTATTGAAAACACAATAAATTCATTTGTGGGCGTGGCAGTGGGCGGATGTCTCCCATTTTTACTTAGGATCATACTCGGACCCCGATATACACGTGTGCCAAATTTCGACTTCATTGGTTCAGCCGTTTCGGAGGAGATCCGACCACGGACGGACGGACAGACGGACAGACGGACGGACGGACGGACAGACGGACATGTCTAAATCGATTCAGTTTTTGATCCTGATCATTTCTATATATATTTTTCTATATCTCCGGAGCTTATTTCTCCCTGTTACAAGATTTGCACAAAACTAATATACCCCGCTTACGCTGGGTATAAAAAAATCATTTTTGTATACAGATATAAGAATAAGAGAAAGAGTGTTTTTTTCTCATGTGTAAGATGATGACCATAGTTATAGCGATGTCTCATTTTTTTCAGCCAAAGCTTAAGTCTACATAGTAGCTATACGCATACCAAATTTCAATAATCTGGGATGTATAGTAAAAAAGTTATCCACGAAAAACGTTAAAAATCGTGATTTTTGAAATTTCTGAACCACTTCCCACGACCCACGAAGGGACTACGAAAAAAATTTGTATGCAGTTTTTCGGACATTTACCTGGTTTTAGTCCATGCCGAATTTCAATGATATCTTTCATGGCTTAGGAGCAGGGTTGGAACTTTAATGCAATTGCAGTAGATCGTAGATCGCTAAACATTGGAAGACATGCAATATGGAGAAATATTTACACGAAATGTACTTTTTGTTGAGTTTTTCTTTTTATTTGAAAAAAATTAAATATATTATGATTATAAAAAACAGATTTGTAATGATTTTTTTTACTGCGCAAAATTCAAATCTACTGCCCTTTTGTGTTAAAACTGCCGCACTTTCTTCTTCGCCAAGTTCCAACCCTGCTTAGGAGTAAATTACGAAAAACTAAAGTGTGACCGACAGACAGACAGACATGGCTAGATCGACTCCTCTTGTCACCCTGATCAAGAATATATATATATGTCTATATCTATCGCGACTCCTTTGGTATGTTACTACTCCGTGCCAAATTTAATATACCCTTTCCTTCGGAAAAGGTATAACAATAAATTAAAAATGTTTTTGATCTTCGAACAAGATTTTCGAATTGAAACAAGTAAGGGTGTATAGTCAGGCGAGCCTGACAATAGAATACCCGACACAGACACATAATTTTTAATATCAACAGGTGTTTAAGGGCATAAGGAGCCCCATATACCGACTTTTGTTAAATTTATATATGAAAACCGCCCTTTTGCCACGCCCAATTTTCAAATTTTTTTGGAATTCTAATCGGACCCTTATATATACGCTCAAATTCTATGTTTCATTGAAATATTTCAATAAAGTCCGCTTTTGAGGCATTTTTGGGGATTTTTGTGACAGACCCTAGTACTGGAGGTACCCCTAAAAATTGTCCGATCGGCTCCATTCTCGAACTTGTTTTTACTCATGTCCCCGTTAGCACGCATACCAAATTTCTTCAACATAGCTCAACTCCTTCGATAAGATAACTGTATACAAACAGACAGACGGACGGACATGTCTAAATCGAATCTCCTGGTGACGCTGATCATTTCTATATACATTTTGTATAGTCTATCTCGACTGGTTCTGGGTGTTACACACAACCCAACAAACGCAATATACCCTCGACACAGAGTGTGTCGAATATAAAAAGGATTTTTCTTTTGCATGAAACAAAAAAAAAAATCTTCAGTGAAGATATTTTCTTTCGGCTAATCAGATTTTTTTCGAAAATAAACCTTTAAAGCAGCAAAATATTTACAACAAGTCACATCTTTTTATATATGGGCATTTCCATACTCGCGAACGCGACATTCGTACGCCTTTGAGGAGCAAAAAGTGCATTAAAACCAATAATCAACAAGTAAGAAAGCTAAAGTCGGTCAAGCCCGACTTTGAAATACCCAGCGTCCCGACATTATGAGCGCACTATGTTTTGCTTCTCTATTTGTGGGCGTGGCAGTGGGCGGGCCACATAAAACTTTTCCTACACCTTTCATTCGCCTTGGTCAACCTATGTGGCGAATTTGAAGCTTCTACGCCTTTTACTTCACAAGTTACGATAAGCCCTTATTTGTGGGCGTGGTTCGAGGAGCACGGCGTCCATTTTTTTTTAGGATATGTCCCTTTTCGTAGTTTACCAGTACACCAAATATCAATGGAATGTGTTGAGTGGTTCGCAAGTTACAAGCATTTTACTGAAAACACAATAAATTCATTTGTGGGCGTGGCAGTGGGCAGATGTCTCCCATTTTTACTTAGGATCATACTCGAACCCCGATATACATGTATGCCAAATTTCGACTTGATTGGTTCAGCCGTTTCGGAGGAGATCCGACCACGGACGGACGGAAATGTCTAACTCGATTCAGTTTTTGATCCTGATCATTTCTATATATATTTGTCTATATCTCCGGAGCTTAATTCTCCCTGTTACAAGATTCGCACAGAACTAATATACCCCGCATACGCTGGGTATAAAAAATGATTTTATATACGGTTGGATAGCGTTTTATTAGAACTAGGTATAGAGCAAAAGCCAGACTTGGGTCAGTTTGCGTTTTCGAAATACAAGCAATAAACATGGAATCGCGAACGCGACAATATATAGAACTCGTTTCTGACTGCGTTTAGTAAAATGTAGATTTCTGCGAATTGCAAGATACAATTTAATCTGGATTGATTTTAAACTAGAAAAGATTAACGTAGCTTTCTATGGACAGTTTTCACGTTCAAATACATGCATTCATTCATTTGTTATAGGTTTAATAAAAAACAAGTGAGGGTGTTATAGTCAGGCGAGCCTGACAATAAAATACCCGACACAGACTAACATCTTCAAATAATTTTTAATATCAAGAGGTGTTTAAGGCCATTAGGGGCCCCATATACCGACTTTTATTGAATTTCTTTATGAAAACCGCCCTTTTGCCACGCCCACTTTTCCAATTTTTTTTGAATTCTAATCGTAGGCCTTAATATACGCTCAAATTCTAAGTTTCAGTGGAATATCTCAAAAAAAATCCGATTTTGGGGCAGTTTTTGGGATTTTTGTGACAGACCCTAGTACTGGAGGTACCCTTAATAATGGACCTATCAAAAATTTTTTTGGAGAGGATGTTTATGGCTACAAAGGAAGTATAACTGCCAAATTTCGTTCAAGTCCCATTTGAATTTCGGGTGTAAGAGACAATATTCGAAAAACTCCCTTCTGCCACGCCCACTTTTACAATTTTTGGAAATCATATTACTGGCCTTTAAACATGATCAAATATCAACTTTCATCAAAATATCTTGAAAAACTTCGGTTTTAGAGCAGTTTTTGTGATTTTCATAACAGACCCTAGTACTGGAGGTACCCCTAAAAATGGTCCGATCGGGTCCATTCTCGAACTTGTTCTTACTCATGTCGCCGTGAGCACGCATACCAAATTTTGTCGAGATAGCTCAACTCCTTCGATAAGATAACTGTATACAAACAGACAGACAGACAGACGGACGGACATGTCTAAATCGAATCTCCTGGTGACGCTGATCATTTCTATATATATTTTGTATGGTCTATATCGACTGGTTCTGGGTGTTACACACAACCACACAAACGCAATATACCCTCGACACAGAGTGTGTCGGGTATAAAAATCCGGTTTTGGGGCAGTTTTGAGATTTTTTTGACAGACCCTAGTACTGGAGATACCCTTAATAATGGACCTATCAAAAATTGTTTTGGAGAGGATGTTTATGGCTACAAAGGAAGCATAACTGCCAAATTTCGTTCAAGTCCCATTTGAATTTCGGGTGTAAGAGACAATATTCGAAAAACGCCCTTCTGCCACGCCCACTTTTCAAATTTTTGGAAATCATATTACTGGCCTTTAAACATGATCAAATATCAACTTTCATCAAAATATCTTGAAAAACTTCGGTTTTAGAGCAGTTTTTATGATTTTCATAACAGACCCTAGTACTGGAGGTACCAATAAAAATGGTCCGATCGGGTCCATTCTGGAACTTGTTCTTACTCATGTTGCCGTGATCACGCATACCAAATTTTGTCAAGATAGCTCAACTCCTTCGATAAGAAAACTGTATACAAACAGACGGACAGACGGACATGTCTAAATCGAATCTCCTGGTGACGCTGATCATTTCTATATATATTTTGTATGGTCTATCTCGACTGGTTCTGGGTGTTACACACAACCACACAAACGCAATATACCCTCGACACAGAGTGTGTCGGGTATAATTAGAACGCGACATTGCGAACGCGACATATTACAAATTATTTTAATCCATTTCAACTCAAGATAGTATCAACTACCATAAATGTTTCATCTTTTATAGGTGAGGGTTTTATTCTGCAATGTTATTGAAAATATAATACAAATTTTGCACGTTATGAAATACTGTATTTTATTGAACACGCCGTTTGAGACACTCTTAAATCAAAATTCTCGTCACAGAATATGGAATGCAATTTCCGGATCCCTGGAACATTTCGTACATCTTTCCATTTTTCATTTAAAGTTGGTGCAATTTCATCTATTATTTCAGCAGCAATATATTATACATGTCGTCGACTCCCGATACATTTAAAACAAGTAAGAAAGCTAAAGTCGGTCAAGCCCGACTTTGAAATACCCAGCGTCCCGACATTATGAGCGCACTATGTTTTTCTTCTCTATTTGTGGGCGTGGCAGTGGGAGGGCAACATAAATTATTTCCCTACACCTTTCATTCGCCTTGGTGAACCTATGTTGCGAATTTGAAGCTTCTACGCCTTTTACTTCGGAAGTTACGAAAAATCTTCATTTGTGGGCGTGGCAGTGGGCGGGCCATATACAATTTTTTCCTACACCTTTCATTCGCCTAGGTGAACCTATGTTGCGAATTTGAAGCTTCTACGCCTTTTACTTCGGAAGTTACGAAAAATCTTCATTTTTGGGCGTGGCAGTGGGCGGGCCATACAAAAAATTTTCCTACACCTTTCATTAGCCTTGGTGAGCCTATGTTGCGAATTTGAAGCTTCTACGCCTTTTACTTCGGAAGTTATGAAAATTCTCTATTTGTGGGCGTGGCAGTGGGCGGGCATACAAATTTTTGTTCCTACACCTTTCATTTGCCTTGGTCAACCTATGCTGCGAATTTGAAGCTTCTACGCCTTTTACTTCACAAGTTACGATAAGCCCTTATTTTTGGGCTTATTTGTGGGCGTGGCTCGAGGAGGGCGGCGTCCATTTTTTGCCAGGATATGTCCCTTTTCGTAGTTTACCAGCACACCAAATATCAATGGAATGTGTTGAGTGGTTCGCAAGTTACAAGCATTTTATTGAAAACACAATAAATTCATTTGTGGGCGTGGCAGTGGGCGGATGTCTCCCATTTTTACTTAGGATCATACTCGGACCCCGATATACATGTGTGCCAAATTTCGACTTCATTGGTTTAGCCGTTTCGGAGGAGATCCGACCACGGACGGACGGACAGACGGACATGTCTAAATCGATTCAGTTTTTGATCCTGATCATTTCTATATATATTTTTCTACATCTCCGGAGCTAAATTCTCCCTGTTACAAGATTTGCACAAAACTAATATACCCCGCTTACGCTGGGTATAAAAAGCAAATGCATCACTTAATAGCAAATTTTTTTCAATTTTTCCATCAAATTCTTCCTGCATTCGGCGCTCGATCATATATTGAAAAAAATTTTCAGAAAAAGTTAATTACGATAGCGAACGCGACAAACTTTGAAAGTAAAAATTTAACCCTTACATTGATTAGTTTTCGAAAAGTTTAAGTTCAGGCTGTCAAACTTGATTTGTACTAAAATTTTCAGAATCTTGCTTAGATTTTTCGCGTAGTTATGGTACAAAATGATGATTTAGCATCGTGAACGCGACATTATAATAACAATGAAAAGAATGTGAAATTTGACCAATAATACAGCGTTCTTTCGTCTCTTTTAACTTCTTTCTATTTGTTTGGTCTATGCCGAACATATTCATATACATAGTTAGTTAAACCATAACATAATTACTTGGATAAAAACTACTGCAAAGAAAAAGTCATTAAAAGTTGCTTCGAACAAGAAAATTTATTTTTCTGTTTTCAGACCGATTTTCTAATAATAAAATGTAAGATAAGCTGAAAATAAAGTTATATAATAAAAATTTAGGCATTTTTTCAATGTAGTACAAAAAAAAAAAAAAAAATCCAATGTTTATTAACATTTAAATTTTCGGTCCTGGTAGACTTTTCTGTGGAAATGCCCATATGTATATTAAGGTGGATCGATCTTGTAACCTCCAATTTCCCTAGCAGAATATTATTATGTTGCCCATACTTAATAATTATGCCGAAGAAACTACAGTTCAAATGTGAATTTTAACCTTCCGCTTTTGCAAACAAAGGTTTTTCATGCTATATTCGACTTATTTTGGTCATCATTGTTTTTGAAAACATCTCAAAAAGCAGATAAACAATCACTTAACGTCCCTCAAAACTCGAGCCATTGAAAAATATTTATATTTTCTTTAATAACTTTCTTAAAATGGCCAATTTATGATGATTTTTCAAGCAAAGTTTCATTATTTCTCATGCCTAAAATTATGCTAAGTATCGAAAAAAGGAAAATTTTATTTAAAATAAAAATTCTTTTGACTGGGTAGAAAGGGTCTGGCGGGTTAAGCAAAGGCATGCGGCATCATGAAAGGAATTTTTAAATTTTGTTGATTTTTCGATAGGTGCCATCTAAAAACACTGTGGATACCAATTTTTAGATTTTTATTTGAACGGTCCTTGAAATATCCTGGAAAATCCTCTTTTAATAAGCCTTTTTTCTAAATTTTATATCTCAACAACCAATTGAGATAGAGAGATGATCTAAGCAGATTCTGTTAGATAATAAAACAGGGAAGCTAAAAAATTTTTTTTTATTTTTACGCTGAGAAAATTTTTTTCACAAAACTAAAAAGAAAATTTTGAATATTTTTTTTCAGTGTATTCCCCAGTTTCCCGCCACTCTACAAATTGCTTTTAGAAATACCCCTTAGTATTTACTTTCATTTAAAAGAAAAAAAATATTTCAATCAGATGGCGCAGCAGTGTGATATTCAAAAAATTGCAAGTGCACCTATATGCTCCCAGTACTAATATCCAGTACAATTGTGTGCAATATGGTACAAAAACACATCACTCATACGCCAAGTCTTAAGTACAAAAATATGCTCTTATGTTTTCTTAATTCTTCTTTGGGAAGTTATTTTTAATTTCATATCTTTGATCCTTCAGCTTGAATAAAATAAATAGGAACACAGATTTTCACCGCTATAATCGCTAATTTTTCAATAAGTGTGCATCAACCTCAAAAAACACTTCCAAATTTCTGTAACGTGCGACACCACTCTAATCTTCTACAGATCCGAAACGACAACAGATATCCAAAAATTTTGTTCCTAGGAAATTTAGGCCTTCAAAAGCTTTATCGATCCCAAAAAAAACTTATGACCTTTACCTAGTTCTTTCCAAAATTTTTACAAAAATATGCGTACGAATGTAACGTGCAACACTTTGGCTTTGACCATATGTATTCAGCATAAAATTTAAAATACTAAAACCTTTTTATTAATTTTATTAATCCCGCGGGATTAAGATGATCTATCCCGCGTGATTGCGGGATTGAAATTTTGGTGCGGAATTGGATTCCCTAATTGTAAGTACTTTAATGCAAGCTCCGTATTATCGCAACAAAACCAAATTGTATATGTACTACCTACTGACATGACACTTTCCTATTGGACTTCATAAATTATTAATTTTGTCTACCAAAAACGGCAAAACCTTAAAGCAGTGCTGACCAAAACGACCACTTGCATAGTTTTGATTATTTTTTACATGCATGTATCAGAGGGTCAGAGAGTCATATGCACTGAAAAAAATCTTTGAAGCGTAAGCTAGCAATAAACTATGAAATCTATCATAACGTCTTTTTATGTTTCCGAGCGTATATTCTCTTCAATATGAAAGAGTATTACGCTGGACAGCACTGCCTTAAAGTACACTGAGCGAACTTTACCATGATTTTTTTAAAAGGGCGCATTGTTATTCACAATCCTTTTGATTTTCGAGCAGAACGAAAATTTCAAAAGAAAAATTGTTGAGTCAACAACATTTTTGGTTGATTTAAAGGAAAAATGTTTAATTATATTTCTTTTCGTTCGGTATAATTCTCATTTGTTTTATAAAATGGGACATATAAGATATTCATTCATCTTAGAACTTTTTAAGCATTGCGAAAGCAGTCACGACAACGGAGTGACCAAATCGGATGAAGTCCATCCGATGGCTATTTTTGGGGTTATGTTCAGCAGAGGGCTCTGTGGCCATTTGCTTTGAACGTTAATTAGATTTTAACTATGAAAGTATATTTAATTAGATTTGTTTTGACATTTCTTCTTTTATTGGTATTTTAGAATTTTTTTTTTATTTTAAAAATTATCTTGTTATTTCAATTATGTCCGTGGTTGGTTCAACAATTTATATTTAAATCCATTATTGAAAATTAGCATTTCAATTCAACCTGAAATATGGTTGATTCAAAAGGAAAATCTTCATTTTTTGCAACAAGAAAAATTTTTAAATTAACCAGTTTTCTGGTTGATTTTTTTCTCTGTGTATCAACCTCGGGCACTTTCACAACGTGTTTAACTTCTGAGCATCAAGCCAATTATTTATTAAACGATTCACTGCTAATGCTTGTTGCTCTGTATTTTTTCCCCTGTGATTAATCTAAACAATGTTATACAAATAAGGAAATAAAGCAGTAATAAAAAGCTTTTATTAGAACTTATCAGAAGGTCGCAAGATCAAGTTAGAGTCTATTAATTTTGTCAGCGCGATTCGATGATTCTGATTGCAATTTTCAAATGCAATATTCTTTCGTTATTAATTCTACAGTGTGTACTTTATATCAATAACACAAGTAAACACGATTTTTGTTTCTGACTTCTGTTTATAAGTTCCCAGCAAACATTTGCATAAGCTTTTTACAAAGGTGCTTACTATTCATTTGTTTCCAAGAAATTTTCCAAACTTTTTCCAAGCATATATGTGCTATATTAAATTCGCAAACATTTCCCAAACGCTTTCCAAATGTGTTTGGGAAACGTTAAATTTCTCAAGTACTTCGCAAATCCGTACATACATCGTTCATATCTACGAGTTGTCTACAGTTCGATTTTTTCGAACGCTAATATATTAATTCTAGCACGCGCGAATGAGATCTCTCGGTAGCGTAATGGGAGCGTGTTGCGATTTGTAACCTGGAGGGCTCGAGTTCGATTCCTGTCGCGGGCGAAAAAAGATTGTGGAAAAATTGGGACGTAGAAAAGATATCTGAGGTAAAATTTGATCCACTTATAAGGGAGAAAGA
>CM035806.1:121715242-121725301 GCA_020466095.1 Chlorops oryzae | reverse complement strand
TTTTATACCCGACACACTCTGTGTGGAGGGTATATTGCGTTTGTGTGGTTGTGTGTAACACCCAGAACCTTCAGCTGGGCAAATGGCTTAACACATATTGGTCGAAATATGTGATAGGGCTATTAGGGCCATTTAAAGACAAAATTACCAATTAGGTCGTAATGCCCGCAGATGCCCTTATAAGTTTAAATGCCTTATTAGAGCACAAATAAGTAATAAATTCCTTAACATAATTCCTTAACTTAAAATCCTTTTTATACCCGACACACTCTGTGTCGAGGGTATATTGCGTTTGTTGGGTTGTGTGTAACACCCAGAACCAGTCGAGATAGACTATACAAAATATATATAGAAATGATCAGCGTCACCAGGAGATTCGATTTAGCCATGTCAGTCTTCCTGTCCGTCTGTTTGTATACAGTTTTCGTATCGAAGGAGTTGAGCTATCTTGATGAAATTTGATATGCGTACTCACAGGCATATGAGTAAGAACAAGTTCGACAATGGACCCGATCGGACTATTTTTAGGGGTACCTCCAGTACTAGGGTCTGTTACGAAAATCACAAAAACTGCTCTTAAATCGAAGTTTTTCAAAGTATTTTGATGAAATTTGGTATTTGAACATGTTTCAAGGCAAGTAATATGATTCCACAAATTTATAAAATGGGCGTGGCTGGAGGGCGATTTTCTAAAATTGTCCCCTACACCCGAGATTCAAATGGGACTTGAACGAAATTTGGCACTTATGCTTCCTTTGTAGCCTTAAACATCTTTCCAAAAAATTTCCTTGATCGGTCCATTATTAAGGGTACCTCCAGTACTAGCCCAACTAACAAAATAGGTCGAAAAGAGGTCCGTTCGACCTCTTTTTAGGTAAGAAAGACTTTCCGACTTGACCTAATTAGGTCGAAATTACGTCGATTCGACGTAAGTGGGGAATAAAATGGAAGTCGATTGGAAGTAATAATAGGGCATAATAGGGCATTTCGACTTCAAAGTCAGGGCGAAAAGAAGTCCGTTTACCAAATATTAGTCGAAAAGAACTCCGTACGACGTCGAAATGACCAATTCTCGACCTAATTGGACTTATGAGTAAAACGAAGTTTGCGAGAGACAAAGAGAGCGATATATGCATCGATTATTTCGTACTTATTCACATGAACTTATCGTAAAATGAATAAAATATTTTCAACGAAATATGTTCTATTAAATAAAATACAAATAAAATATAGACTTTATGGAAACATATTTTTCGATTGCAAAAAACGAGACACGTATGCCAGGCAAGATTTATGGTAAAAGCGTTCCTTCTACCTCTTATTTTTTCACGGGCCTTTTCAATGAAGAAAGATAAAATAAAATTTTCTTAATTAAAAATATTTTCCCATACAAAAAGCTGGCTGAAACGAAGCTGTACTGCGAACAAATATGGCGAAGCATAAAATTCGACCACAAAGTCGAAATTACCTATTTTTCTGACCAAATAGGTAAAATCGACTTTGATGCCTCGACCTAACATATAAGTCGAAATTCCCTAATTAGGTATTTTCGACTTTAAAGTCATGATAATTTCTGATCTAAAATGCCCTATTAGCGCTTTTCGACCTGAAATAGCCCTATTAGGTCATTTATTACCTATTTTGGCGCTAAACATAAGTAAGAACAAATTAGAGAATGGACCCCATCGGACCATTTTTAAGGGTACCTCCAGTACCAGGGTCTGTTACGAAAACAACAAAAACTGCTCTAAAATCGAAGTTTTTCAAGATATTTTGATGAAATTTGATATTTGAACATTTTTAAAGGCACGTAATATGATTTCCAAAAATTGAAAAAGTGGGCGTGACAGAAGGAAATTTTTCGAAAATTGTCCCCTACACCCGAAATTCAAATGCGACTTCAACGAAATTTGGCACTTATGCTTCCTTTGTAGCCATAAACATCCTCTCAAAAAATTTCCTTGGTCGGTCCATTATTAAGGGTACCTCCAGTACTAGGGTCTACCACAAAAATCCCAAAACTGCCTCAAAATCGGAGTTTTTCAAAATATTTCAATGAAACTTAGAATTTGAGTGTATATTTAAGCCTCTGATTAGAATTTCAAAAAACTGGAAAAATGGGCGTGGCAAAGGGCGGTTTTCATAAAGAAATTTAACAAAAAACCTGTTGAATATTCTTACTTAGTGGTCCTGTTTTTTGGGCGTTGTTCAAAAATTATTTAAACATGTGTGTCTGTGTCGGGTATTTTATTGTCAAGTTCGCCTGACTATAACACCCTTACTTGTTTTTTACTTATATTGAGACAGAATATTTTATATCGACATAAAAAAAACTTAAATAACTGAGTTCATTTCATAAAAAAAATTTTAAAAAAGAAATAACAAAATTAGAAAAAAATCAATCCTCAAAAATTTTAATTTAATATTTCCCGAACAAATTCCCCGTCTTAGGTCCAATATTACCAAGCATATTTAAAAAATTTTTTAAATTAAAATTAAAATTTTTTAAAAATAAATTTCATTTTCAATATCGCAATTTTTTAAGCATCGAAATTTACGGCAGCACCGTCTACTTCCAGGGCTGTGAGTACATTTGACAGCTGATTAGATCGTTATTTTTAAAAACGGATTCTATAAAGAGCCATTCTAACGATTGTTTCGTACTCCAAATTGCTGCCCTGTGACTCCAAAGCTTTTAGTCCTGTCTATCGTATTGTGTTATTTCCAAAACTGAATTTTTTTTTGAAAATTATTTCTTTGAATTTTTCTAAACAGCTGGTTATTGAAAATCGAACTCAAATTTGATATCATATTTAAACGCAGTGCCGAGGTGATTTAAAATATTTTTTAAAAATTGGAATAGTAAAAACCAAAAGCGGATTTTTATTTAAAAATTTTTTAAAATATGCTTGGTACTCGTAATATTGGCCTTTAACACGCAGAAAGAAGAAAGCGAATAAATCAAATGTCAAAAATCTGCTCGCAGCCAACTTCATGTTTGACACAATGAAAGAGAGCAAAACGGAATTGCCGAGTACGGGCAATTCTAAAACAAGTAAGAAAGCTAAAGTCGGTCAAGCCCGACTTTGAAATACCCAGCGTCACGACATTATGAGCGTACTTTGTTTTGCTTCTCTATTTGTGGGCGTGGCAGTGGGCGGGCCGCATAAAATTTTTTCCTACACCTTTCATTCGCCTTGGTGAACCTATGTTGCGAGTTCGAAGCTTCTACGCCTTTTACTTCGGGAGTTACGAAAAATCTTCATTTGTGGGCGTGGCAGTGGGCGGGCCATAAAAACAATTTTCCTACACCTTTCATTCGCCTTGGTGAACCTATGTTGCGAATTTGAAGCTTCTACGCCTTTTACTTCGGAAGTTATGAAAATTCTCTATTTGTGGGCGTGGCAGTGGGCGGGCTACATAAATTTTTTTCCCTACACCTTTCATTTGCCTTGGTCAACCTATGCTGCGACTTTGAAGCTTCTACGCCTTTTACTTCACAAGTTACGATAAGCCCTTATTTTTGGGCTTATTTGTGGGCGTTTATATGCCGTTTATACGGCAACCGACATTAGTTGGTCTTAGCGCTACCTGACTGCCGAAACGAAATGAAATGGTAGCACACATGAAAAACATATGATTTCGTAGCATCAAGAATGCTTTTACCAATTAGTTTTTCAAAAGTGAAAAAATGTCAGTCTCTGATTTAAGTATTATCCATGTGCAGCGGTTGGTTTCCTTTCCGTTCTCCATCTTTTTTGCTAGATTTTTGAACTCAAATTAAACAAAAGCGCTGCCGGATCGTCAAAAAGAGAGAAATCAGCGAAAAATGTGGCATCACCTTTCGTGTTTATCGCGAATAGTCTCACTATTCACGAATAACTTTCGTGAATTAGCTATTCGTGAATAAGACCGTTTATACGGTAAAAATCGCTATTCGCGATATTCTTATTCGCGAATAAGGCGTACGTATAAACGTAGTATAAGACAGAGCGATTTAAGGCTTTTTGGTTTTATAAAACAAATTCTAAATTTAATTCTGAGAAACTTTTCTATACCTACTCGTGCGTGATCGTGAATTTTCGTGAAAGGTTACACAATTTCGGGATCGGCGTGATCGTGAGGAATTTTTTTGTATCGTGATCTTGAGTGACGTCGGCAGCGGTTTGAATGCATGTTCGACGAGTTTTGCATGACGCATTTTGAATTTGAGTAGAGTCGGAAAACTCCTTATAACTTCTACAATTTTCTACCAATTTCAGCATACCATAACATTTTGGAAACGTAAAATACGCAGTTATTGTTTCAAAGCAAAACAATTATTTTCAGAATTTTTACCGAATAAATATCGTCGTTCGCAAGTTAATCTGTTCTATATGACAAATTTGTGTTTTTGGTAAATTGCGTTTAAAGTTTGGTCGTCAGTTACAAAAAACTGAACCGAAAAAGTTGTCGACAGCTTTTTACCAATACAAGCTATAGTGTTCGTGAATTTTTCTGTTAAAAAATTATGTTTTTGGATACGATTTTACGACCAGGAAGCGTTTAAAAAATTGCTTTGTTCTATATGCACTCTTTTACGAAGCTCTTCTTGTTTTATAGCATATAGAACAAACTGTTAGGAAGTATTGTAAGATAAGAAATAAAAATGAAGGTGTTTACGCAACAAAAACTTTATTTAATATCACATTCAAATCATTTAATAATTAAACTCAATCTTATAAATATATTTCAATAAGATCATTTAACCCTTGAACGGTAAATTTGTATTTACTCTTATAATTGTTATACCCAGCGTAATCAGGGTATATTAGTTTTGTGCGAATCTTGTAACAGGGAGAACTAAGCTCCGGAGATATAGACATATATATATATATATATATATTCTTGATCAGGATCAAAAACTGAATCGATTTAGACATGTCGGTCCGTCCGTGGTCGGATCTCCTCCGAAACGGCTGAACCAATCAAGTTGAAGTTTGGCACACAGATATATCGGGGTCCGAGTGTGATCCTAAGTAAAAATTGGAGACATCCGCCCACTGCCACGCCCACAAATGAATATATTGTGTTTTCAGTAAAATGCTTGTAACTTGCGAACCACTCAACACATTTCATTGATATTTGGTGTACTGGTAAACTACAAAAAGGGACATATCCTGTAAAATAATGGACGCCGTCCTAATAGAGCCACGCCCACAAATAAGGGTTTATCGTAACTTGTGAATTAAAAGGCGTGGAAGCTTCAAATTCGCAATATAGGTTGACTAAGGCGTATGTAAGGTGTAAGAAAAACATTTGTGTGGCCCGCCCACTGTCACGCCCACAAATTAAGATTTTTCGTAACTTCCGAAGTAAAAGACGTAAAAGCTTTAAATTCGCCACATAGGTTGACCAAGGCAAATGAAAGGTGTGGGAAAAAAAATTGTGTGGCCCGCCCACAAATGGAGAGGAAAAACATAGTGCGCCAATAACGTCGGGACGCTGGGTATTTCAAAGTCGGGCTTGACCGACTTTAGCTTTCTTACTTGTTTTTAGTTTATTCTAATTAGAAAAAAAATATACAGTTGCTTTAAAATCAGTATGTATTAAGAACGAAATAAAAAGTGTTTTCGGGTCTTATATAAAAATTTCCGTTCCAGGGTTAAGGTTAGAATAAAGACTGTCCCAGAAATAACTGTCCTTTTGTTTTTATACCTTTTCCGAAGGAAAGGGTATATTAAGTTTGGCACGGTGTATGTCACATACCAAAGGAGTCGCGGTAGATATAGACATATATATATATTCTTGATCAGGGTGACAAGAGGAATCGATCTAGCCATGTCTGTCTGTCTGTCTGTCTGTCTGTCTGTCTGTCTGTCGGTCACACTTTAGTTTTTCGTAATTTACTCCTAAGCCATGAAAGATATCATATTGAAATTTGGCATGGACTTCAACCAGGTAAATGTCCGAAAAACTGCATACAAATTTTTTTCGTAGTCCCTTCTTGGGTCGTGGGAAGTGGTTCAGAAGTTTCAAAAATCACGATTTTTAACGTTTTTCCTGGATAACTTTTTTACTATACATCCCAGCTTATTGAAATTTGGTGTGTGTATAGCTACTATGTAGACTTAAGCTTTCGCTGAAAAAAAAATTGCGACATCGCTATAACTATGGTCATCATCCTACACAATAGAAAAAAACACTCTTTCTCTTATTCTCATATCTGAATACAAAAATTATTTTTTTGCTTCTTCTGATTGTGTATTTTGCCGCCAAATAAAGTCGTCCATTATGGATAAATTTTGACCATGACCACATTTCGCGAAATTCGCAAAAATTGATTTTCACTATTTTGAATTGAGTATTTCGCAGCTAAACAAAATGTCCTCTAAGGGTTAAAATTTGATCAAGACCACCATCCGCGAAATTCGCGAAAATTTGATTTTCACTATTTTGAATTGAGTATTTCGCAGTTAAACAAAATGTCCTCTAAGGGTTAAAATTTGATCAAGACCACCATCCGCGAAATTCGCGAAAACCTGATTTTCACTATTTTTAATTGAGTATTTCGCAGCTAAACAAAATGTCCTCTAAGGGTTAAAATTTGATCAAGACCACCATCCGCGAAATTCGAAAAAATTTGATTTTCACTATTTTGAAGTGAGTATTTCGCAGCTAAACAAAATTTCCTCTAAGGGTTAAAATTTGATCAAGACCACCATCCGCGAAATTCGCGAAAACCTGATTTTCACTATTTTTAATTGAGTATTTCGCAGCTTAACAAAATGTCCTCTAAGGGTTAAAATTTGATCAAGACCACCATCCGCGAAATTCGCGAAAATTTGATTTTCACTATTTTGAAGTGAGTATTTCGCAGCTAAACAAAATTTCCTCTAAGGGTTAAAATTTGATCAAGACCACCATCCGCGAAATTCGCGAAAATTTGATTTTCACTATTTTGAATTGAGTATTTCGCAGTTAAACAAAATGTGCTCTAAGGGTTAAAATTTGATCAAGACCACCATCCGCGAAATTCGCGAAAACCTGATTTTCACTATTTTGAATTGAGTATTTCACAGCTAAACAAAATGTCCTCTAAGGGTTAAAATTTGATCAAGACCACCATCCGCGAAATTCGCGAAAATTTGATTTTCACTATTTTGAAGTGAGTATTTCGCAGCTAAACTAAATTTCCTCTAAGGGTTAAAATGTGATCAAGACCACCATCCGCGAAATTCGCGAAAATTTGATTTTCACTATTTTGAATTGAGTATTTCGCAGCTAGACATATTGTCCTCTAACGGTTAAAATTTGACCATGATCACCATTCGCGAAATTTTTTTGCTTAATAATAATCTCGAGTTTTAGAACCTAAATCGAAGTACAGATAAGGTATAAATAGATATCCAAGCTAGAACAACGAAAACCGCAGGAATTTTCGGTAAGGTAATGTTTTAACATATTTTAGGCTGAGGAAAAGGTATGTGTGCAATCGGCTTTGCCGATGTAAACTTCTTCACTTGTTTTTTTTTTTTTTTTGCAAAAAAAACAATGATGTTTTTTTAAAAATTCTTTCAGTTTATTATTAAGTGAACATTACAAAATAAATAAAAATTTTAATTACACTGAAAAAAATACACTTAAAAAAAATTATACACTTTTTGATTAAGGTCCTCCATTAGGTTTTTTACCGACCTTTCGTTCACCTTAGTGTATGCCCGACGCCATTTATGTCGAAATATTTCGATGTTATTCGCAGTTTGTTTGGTCTTCTTAAGGTTCCTTTTCATTAAAGCCCAATATTTTTCGATTGGCGTATAAAAGGCAGCAAACGACGGTCCAGACACTCTCTGATGTAAATTTCGGTGTTGATTGTGCGATCCCTCATAAATTCCTTACTTCGAAGGCCACATTTGCAAATAGCCTGCCACACCATGTATTTCTGTGGAAATTTGGTATGTTTTTCGGTGGTAAATTTAGAGGATGCTCCACCTCTTCTAACCGCAGTATAACATCCGTGTCTAGGTAACTGCTTGAAATCCGCTTTGCAAAACGTTTCATCGTCCATGATCACGCAATCAAATTTGGGCAGGTAATCGCGATACAGTTTTCGAGCCCTCCTCTTGGCTTCGGCGTCCTTTTCTTCTGACCTATCAGGTACTTTTGTACTTTATAGCTCCTTAGGTTGTAAAATTTTTTAATCCGTTGAACACTTGACTTCGATGTTCCCGCTTTTGCTGCCATATCACGAACCGAAGTGCCTGGATTCTGAGTAAACAGCCGCTTAACGTTCTGGGCCACCGCTTGGTTCGCTGGACCACTTTTTCTCCCTGATCCTGGTGTTTTTGATAAATGGGTAAGCTGTCTGTATCGTTTTATGGTCCTACCGACAGTTTTTTCACACACGCCAACTTCCTTAGCGATCTTTTTGTACGTGGTGTTTGGAGGTTCCAGGTGTTTGTAAATAATTGCTTTCCGCTTTTCTTCTTGTTGAGACGACATCTTTTCAGTAGCTCTTTTATTTTACGAATGAGTATTTTTTTTTAATCTGCAATATTTATACTTTAGTTAGGTACCAAATATGTTGCTATAGAGTTAACACTTTTTTATAAATAGCCTAAAAACAAAAGGACAGTTATTTCTGGGACAGTCCTTAGTTAAGTAAGATAAGTTTCTGCCACTAAATAAAAATATATAAAAAATTAATCAAATTCATTAAATGATGAAATTTTGACTTCGATTCAACGGAGATAAATTTGATTTACCAACAAAAAATTTATAAAAAGTTATAAAAAGTTATTGTAGTACGCCACTGCCTTTAAGAGTATCCGCCTTCTTTCCACCCCACTTGGTTTTACTAATGTCTCCGTGCGTCTCCATACCAAAGTTCAATACCATAACTTAACTCCTTCGACAACAAAAGTGTATACAGACAGACAGACATGGCTTACCTAATCTTCTGCGACATTGATCATTTCTGAACATATTTTCTATCCCGAGAGAATTCGACGCAGAATGTTTCAGGTATAGAAACTAACGGGAAAGACTTAAAATTTAATTCGAAATTTATTTAGTCTTGCATATAGAACAAAATAAAATAATTTTTTATTATTTAGTATTTTTAGTCCGTTTTTGTTCTATATGCACAACTTTTTTCATATAGAACACAATGGTAACGGAGCTTGTCACCAAAGTGTTTATAGCACAAAGTTGATGTCTCATATTTCAAAAACTATAAAAGATAGGAGTAAACTTTTGACACAGATCGAAAGATCTCGAAAAGTTAGCCTAAGACTCGGTCTTATCTCAATTTTTTCCATTTTGCTGTATAGACCACAATAACTTACGAACGACGATATATCAAAATGAATTCAACAAATTTTGAAAAAAATTCAAAGAAATCCAAATTTTTCAAATTTGAATGGCTATAAACTTGAAGTAAAAATTTGATTGAAACACATGATACATCGTTAAAAAGGTACATTCTTCCTCTTTTAAGCAAGATACATAAAAAAACACATACATACTTCGTGAGATTTTGAGAAAAATCTAGAAATTATCGCGAAAATTTCAAAAATCGTCCTTACCACAAAGTGAAACTTAAAAACAACAAAAAATTATTTTCCTTCATTACTAAGGTATAAGTAGTCGGAACCCAGCAAACATTTACCCTTACTAAACAATTGGAAGTAACTTGCGCCCGCAAACAAAAGGCTTGGATCCAAGTGTTGGAATTTATTTGGAATTCAAGTGTAAATAACCAAAACGGCTCCCTTTTTATTCAATTGGATTTGAGATTGGAAAACATATAAATCCAAGCAATCGAATTAAATATTTTCCAAGCCTAAACAAGCAGTACCAATCCGATGTAGAGGGGTTCAATCCCCGCTGCGGCGAGGGTTTTTTTTTTTTTTTTTGAATACTTAGGTAGATAATATAACATTTAAATAATATTTCAAAACTTAGAGGAATATCTAGCTTTCATCCAAACATTTATAAAAAAAAAATTTTTTTTTAAAGCACATGCATTACGTTTCTGACGACCGGATATGAACCTAAATTTATAACTGCCAACTT
>CM035806.1:121701167-121715142 GCA_020466095.1 Chlorops oryzae | reverse complement strand
TTAGAGCAGTTTTTGTTGTTTTCGTAACAGACCCTGGTACTGGAGGCACCCCTAAAAATGGTCCGATGGGGTCCATTCTCTAATTTGTTTTTACTTATGTGCCTGTGAGTACGCATACCAAATTTCGTCAAGATAGTTCAACCTCTTCGATAAGAAAACTGTATACAGACAGATCATTTCTATATATATTTTGTATGGTCAATCTCGACTGGTTTTGGGTGTTACACACAACCGCACAAACAGAATATCTACACTCGACGCAGAGTGTCTCGGGTATAAAAAAAAATTTACTCACTGTGCTAAATAAAGTCAACTCAAATATCTATGGTTTAATGGATTTTAAAAGCTTTCCCTACGTTGGTGGGGAAAGGGGGTCCACTTTAAGGGGGGGAGGGGCGTTTCTGTGTGGTTTTGAGCAAAGTAAAGGGTCGTGGGTGACTTCTGGCCACAAATTCGGGTAAAGCATACCAAAAAATATACTGCAGGTTACTGCTATTCTCGAGTATCAAGTGAATATGCCTTTTGGATTAATAGATGTTAAAAATGCCTTTAAAAGGGGCGGGCCACGCCTATTTTTGATAAATTCTAAAAGAGGAAGTAATAAAGTATACTATTGCATCAAAAGTTTTCCAAACTGACGTATTGCTTAGTCAAAAAAAGGCCAGGCTTTTTATTCAGGCTGGAAAAAATAAAAAGCCCAGAATAACGATTATTCAGGCTGGAAAAAATAAAAAGCCCAGAATAACCATTATTCAGGCTGAATATAATAAACGGCAAAAAATAACGGTTAGTTTTTGACTTAAAAATAAAAATCAAAGATTTAAAAATTATGTCTTGAAATTGAAGTCAAGGATGTGACAATCAAAACTGAGTCATCAATATGTTTGTGCGTCAAGTCGTTGTATTTGCTTTTTTTGTTTAAAGTTTCGCAAATAACTATTATTTTCGGTCCCTGCCTTTATCCACTGAGCGACTCATATGTAATAATATTTTTTTGTATTTCATTTATTATTATTTATTACTTATTTTTTGAAATTCCGACACATAAATATATCGAGGCAGCACGGCTCGCTCTTCAGAGACACGAGTACAGAAATCGAGGATCTGAAAATTGCCGAAATTAAATGATTTTCCAATCAAGTTCCGAAAATTTTTGCTTCGACTTTGCTTATAAATACTGCGAGATGCGAATAATTTGATCTGCAACTCGTTTTTAATCGCAATTGGTTCGAAATATTTTCGCGCAAAATGCTTTTCTCTTGGTTTTTTTTTTAACAAATTGCATGCATCGCTTTGAATTCCAAAAAAAAATGTGAGAACTTTTAAAAAAAAATTTCTTAAGATTTTAATGTTTTGGAAATTATCGTGTTTATTTTTTTCAATTAGAACTAAAACTCAATTTCAATCAAAGACTTATGCCCGAACATACCAAGCTATTTAAAGAAAAATTTAAATGTACGAACTATCAAATTCCATATAAAAAAATTCAATTTTTATTTAAATTTTATTTTAATAGCTTGGTGAATTCGGAGGATAATAAATTATTTATTTAATTAACGAAAAAATATTTTTGTGCTTCAGGTCCTCATTATTCATAACACATAAACATAAATTCTTGCATATAAGAGTCCATATTTTGCTGTTTGTTAATCAAAATAAATTGCACCTGAATATGGCAACTCGCAATGCTGCTAGATTTGTTTGTTTGTTTCAAAATACTTACTGAGAAAAACTATGGCCTTCAGATAAATAATATATTTTTTAATTAAGGGTTCCAATCACATTATAAGATTTTTTGTAGATTTCATTTTTTTAAATGATTCCAAAAACCCCCAGACCTGTAAATTAATTGTTTAAACTCTGCACTTCTGTACAAAAAGGCTTTGAATAGGACGTAGGATGCTGCAAATCCAGCAGAACTTACATCAATGTCCGAAAAATATAATCGGTCTTTTTTAATTGAAAAAAATTTTGTGTGCATTTTTTTATTTACAGAATATCGGGTACATGATTGTTTTCCCGGGGAAATTTTAATTACCTAATTAAGAAAATTCATTTCCCAGTCGGAATGTAAAGGTCATTCAAAATATCCCTCAATCTTGGCAAAGGAAACGAATCACATCAATTGTGGTGAAAGTAATAATTTCTATTCCTATATTCTCACTTACCCGAGTTTTAATTCAAGTTAATCTAAATTAACACATATTAATTCATATTGAAAACCATATATTACTATATATGTCACTCTCATAGATTTTGGGCGGGATATTTCGCGCCAGTTAGAAAGAGATGTTACTCGGCAGGCAAATAAAGAGCGAGAGAGAAATACTTTTGGTGAGTACCTAAGTGAAAAATGCTTATTTTGGTGGGTACCTAAGACCGTGGTGGGTACCCAAGACCGTGTTGAAAAGAGCCAAAATAGAAACAGCTCCTGAGTGACATATATAGTGATATATGTTGAAAAAATAACATACTAAGCCAGTGATGCCAGATATTATCGATAAAAAACCCTCATATATTGGAAGAAAACCCACTTTTCCCCATATTCAAAAACTAAAAACCCACGAAAAAACCCAGAATGATTTTTTGAAAATATGGGCGTACCGATTTCAAAATTGAACATTGGATTTAAACACAATATTTTAATATTTTAATAAAAGTATCAAGAAAATAACAAAAAATAAAAGTAACTTAAAATTGCAGTCTTATTCATGACTTAAAAAAAACCAAGTTTCTTTACAACACTTAGGGAACACGCGACTAGATACAGCAAAAAGAGTCATGCAGGGTACTGGAAGAGGGAAAACACGATATTCATTCTCATAAGTAGTAAATATACCTTAAATGTAGTGCATAAATTTCGACATAAAATTACCCATACTTTTCCCCATGTCACGATATTTGAGTGAAAAAACCCACAATATGAGGAAAAACCCACAATCTGGCATCACTGTACTAAGCACTATGGATACTATCGATGGTTTCAAACTATCGAAAACATCGATGGTTTTTGAAGACTATCGATTGCTTTGATTCATGGACATTTACATTGAGAAGTGTTTTTCATTGAGGATTTTTACATTAGTCAATTGTTGACCGTCAATTCCTATCGATATTCCCTTTTGGAGTTGCATTCGCTTTTACACTTACTCAGTGGCGGTGCAAGAATAAAATTTTATGTGGGCGAGGCCCAATAAGCAGTGTTATAAATTAAAAAACAGTTGAGAAATAGGTTTTTACTTTTGATGTGATAACGTCTATTAAATCGATGATAGGACATTCTATCTGCGAACATCTCACGCCGGAAAACTAAATGTGCGTTCAACATGTTCATCGGTCAATTTATGCGACACACAAACACACTCAAATACACAAAATTTCAAACCGGTTTCGAGCACAGAGTTTGCTCTCATGAGAAAGCTAATCGTCTCAATCGTCTCTTCACAAGCAAGACAAGAAAATATCCAAACGTCCAAATACAAATTTACGTATGGCTATGGGCGCACACACAAATTCACACATGTCACGCAATCGACAGACAAGCGCATATAGACAAGCGCGGGACTGCTGAAAAAGAATCAAAATGAAAAACGGTTCTCAATGTGTTGAGGCGAGAAGTCCAATTGTTTTGTTCTTGCCTTGGTACCTTCTACGAATTCCTAGCGTTGTTTTCATATAGAACGTTGTCTTTCTTGTGAACAAATAAATATGAAAAACAAACACAAATTTCTGAATCCTGTATTTTTAAAGAAAATAACAGAGCAACAAAATATTTTCACTCCCCCTGCATACTCTATCGAAATTTTTAAAATTTGCATGTCGCTGTTCGTTTGTATGAGCGTTAGGCTGCAATTAGTGTGAAGCTGTCATGTGCTTGTTGTATTTCCGCAGCAACAAATTGCAACAAACACATGACAGCCTACGCTTCAGCTTTAGCTGCATTATAATTGCAGCCTTGGACATCTTAGTAGTTATGCACTCTTTGTAACCATTACTTCAACCTACAATTCTCATAAGCATTATGCGGATGAACATATAACATGTAACAAAATTGTCCGAAAAGTTTTTGCAATTTTTTCACGCACTCATATAAATTGTGCAGATTAATTTTTGAAAAGAACAATTGCTACATCATCATACTCTGCACGTTAAATATATATACACTGTGCCAAGTAAAAATTAAATTTTGTATGAACATTGCCTGCAAAAATTTTTAAAACGAAGGCAGGGATCAGTGCTCGGATTTGAAAAATTTTAAAGGTGGTAGATTTTTTAAGAAGAAGGGGTAGATTCGTATAAAAAGTTGTAGATTTAAAATTGCTTAAAATGTTACTATGTATAGGAATATATCTCATCTGATCATGTAGAAAATTGGGAAAATTACATGTTTTTAGGTATTTTCTCTTCTTTAAAAAAAATGTGTCAATATTTATTGGATGTCGTCAAGCGCCAATACTGCCATTCTTGACAACATTATTGACAATAGGCAGCTGCCAACATATTTTTCAATATCACATAACATTGAAGCACATTTTTTATTCTCTCAATGATTCTAAATGATCATAAAATAAATTAAACGAAGGCATAAATAAGTAAAAAAAAAAAAAAAAAGCGGTAGTGGTAATAGTGAAAATAGTGGTCGATCTACCATCAAAGTGGTAGTAGTCCGAGCACTGACAGGGATCGAAAATATTTATGACATTGATTTTGAAAACATTTATATGCAATTTTAATTTAAAAATTGAAGTAAAATTATTCTTTTCTATTTTATACTTATATTATAACTCGCCAAAAAAAATTAAAAAATGAGACCTATTTTCTAACATTTAAATTAATAAGTCTAAGGGGAGGGAGTTTGAAAAATCGCCAAAAATAGCGCACGTGATACTTGAATGCTCCCTTTTTTGTACGTAATGAGTGTTTTCTTATGACGCTATCACGTAAAACTATCGTCCGTATATTGACTTTACAGACACCAATTTTTTTTTATTATAAAAAAAGCCAAAAACAAAAAATTTTTTTTGAAATGCAAAAAAGGACCATTATTTTCCTGCTCTTACCCTTACTAAGCTCCTTAATAATTGTACCGTAATTAACCTTAGATGCTAGGGCTGCTTCAATAGAAAGAATTGCCAAAGCTGAAAGTCTTTCCTGACCCATTGTATTTCTCCAAAAATTTTTTATAAGTTTTAGTTTTGAAAAGCTCCTTTCAGCGGAGGCTGTACTTACCGGTATCGTTAACAAAATTCGATACACAATAGTGGTACTCATGCAGCTTCGCAAATGCCTTCGCAACTTTTCCCATCGTAAGTTTTCATATATATTTTGACAGTTGTGTGACAAATTTCTCATTTCCCACAATTTGCAAAGCTGCTGAGTCCCACTAATGTGAATATTTGGATAAATTTCTTTTAAGTTATTTTCTATTATGTATTGAAGCACTCCTTTTGCATCTCTAATGAAGACTGGTACATTTAGGATCATTGTTTGAAATTCTTCATATAATTCGTACGGTTGGAAGTCACTACATTCACCTGCTCGCAGAACTGTGTTAAAGTGAAAAATATCCATGTTGGGGTGACACACTTCAATTGATTGTGGATTTCTATTGTGGAATTTTTAAAAAAAGCAGATTTATTGAAAATTAAAACAACAATTGAAAATATCGTTTGTTATATAAATCCATACGATTGAATAAATTTCAAGCATTTCGCATAAATAAGGGGGAATTTACACATTTGACAATTTTGTCAAAACAATCTTCAAAAAGTGTACACGTAAGAATTTTTGACATCAAAATCGTTTTTTGTTTCGGAAAAAAATTTAAACATCTGGTTTCCTATAAAATAATCGATATTAAATAAATATAGTTTAAGTTTATTTAGTGATATGGACGAATTATTATGAGTATTTGAGGCGCGAGGCCCCTCGGACCGCGAGGCCGTAGGCGATGGCCCACGTCGCCCACGCCTATCGCCGCCTCTGCACAAACTTGAAAGAATTGATCGTCAATTCTTACTTCGTTTGCCTTTTATGACATTTTCCTCTTCCACACAGGCGTAATATTTTGTAAAATATTAGCAAAATAAATTATGAATCTCTGATTAAGGGTTGATAGTAGAAACATAAATACAGCACTTGCTATTTTGTTTTAATGAATTTAATTATTAATGCTAAGGACTATTGCAAAATGCTTGAATTAAAGCTACCCAACAAGAAAAATAGGGAAATATGACCAGTGCTAGGTCCATTTGACCTATTTTGGTTATATTTTACCTATTTTTGACCAAATTTCTGCCTTAAAAATGCCCTAACTTCAAAGTAAGTTTTACAAGGTCGAAATTACCTAAATTCGCCTATCTTCCGGCTTAAAAGTCAATGTGACTTTAAAGAATATTTTTGGTCGAAAAAAGGTAAAACAATCCTTATACTACGTTTATACGTATGCCTTATTCGCGAATAAGAATATTGCGAATAGCGAATTTTTCCGTATAAACGGTCTTATTCACGAATAGCCAATTCACGAAAGTTATTCGTGAATAGTGAGACTATTCGCGATAAACATGAGAGGTGATGCCACATTTTTTGCAGATTTCTCTCTTTTTGTCGATTAGGCAGCGCTTTTGTTGAATTTGAGTTCAAAAATCTAACAAATAAGATAGAGTACGGAAAGGAAACCAACCGCTGAATATGGATAATACTTAAATCAGAGACTGACATTTTTTTACTTTTGGAAAACTAATTGGTAAAAGCATTCCTGATGCTATGAAATCATATGTTTTTCATGTGTGCTACCATTTCATTTCGTTTTGGCAGTCAGGTAGCGCTAAGACCAACTAATGTCGGTTGCTTTATAAACGGTGACTTCACTATTTGCGATATTCTTATTCGTGAATAAGGTTTAACGTATAAACGTAGTGTATGCAGTGAGTGAGTGTAGCATATAGACCCAGTGGGAAATTTCGCCTTTGGGGAATAAGAAAAATATTGCATTAACTCATTACAGAACACATTGCTTTCATCCACATCGATGTCCTACGATTTTTGCTCATTCCCACTCACGAAGGAAAGACATTCCTCTGTAATTAGAAAAAGAATGTGTTGGGTGAACTCACCTCACGGCGATTCTTTGTATTACCAAGTAATGAAAATTATAATCAATTACTAACCATGGAAATAAATAACACACATTTTTGGAATTTATGTTTGTTTATTTATTATTGTCTTTTTTTTAACTTTAAAATTAAAAATATCAATCCAAAAGGTTCGCGAAGCTCGACAAATTCATTATTTTCGTCCGTTGGGCCATCAAAAGAACTTTCCGCTTCATCATTCGAAGCTCTCATGTGCTCAGTGCCGTAACAACCATAGGGGCAAGAGGGGGGCTTTGGCCCCCCATGCATTTTTGTTTTTGCCCATGAATAAAATTGAAAAAATAATTTTTCCCCCCCACGCAAATTGGAAAAATAATTTTGGCCCCTCACGCAAAACAGAATTGCTACGGCACTACATGTGCTCCGTCCGCGCAAGTAAACGATTTTTTCTTCTTTAATAAGCCGACGATAGCGGCGTTGGCTATACATCATTTACCTTTTTATTTTTATTTTATTTTTGTTTTAAATACGAAAAGTTGCACGTTTCACTTTGTTGAAATAATGGGACCAGCTGTTTCGTAAGTGTTGCTCTTCAAAAATTCATTACTACATTCTTTGATAATTTTCTTGCTAGTGACATCATAGTGCCACTTTGTGTCTACCCGTATTGTTGTTGGTAGCTTTTTGGTAAATTTTTCGAAAGAAATGAATTTCCTATTCCTGCTTAAGGTTTTTGTTGGTAGCTTCTTGGTTAATTTCTCGAAAGAGTCGAACTTCCTATACCTTTGTAATTGTGAATTTTCTATTAGCGGCAGAGGCTTTTCGACGTCGACAGTTAGACCTACACTCCTACATGTTTTATATAATGGTCCTTTTAGATCAAAATAGGGAATACGTTTTTTTAGCTCAATGTGTTTTTCCTTCAGAGGCATTTCGACTTAAAAGTCGAAAAATCAAGACATCTCGACTTATAGGGCAGAAAGGCAAAAAAACAAGTAATTTTTTTAAACCTAATATCGCCTTAACAGTCGAACGGACTTAATAGTCGAACTAAATTCAAAAATTTGGAACATATGCTTTAAAAAACTTACCTAATTTGGAATTCAAAGTTATGCCACTATCAGAGCATTTAATACTACGTTTATACGTTAAACCTTATTCACGAATAAGAATATCGCGAACAGTGAAGTCACCGTTTATACGGCAACCGACATTAGTTGGTCTTAGTGCTACCTGACTGCCGAAACGAAATGAAATGGTAGCACACATGAAAAACATATGATTTCGTAGCATCAGGATTGCTTTTACCAATTAGTTTTTCAAAAGTGAAAAAATGTCAGTCTCTGATTTAAGTATTATCCATGTGCAGCGGTTGGTTTCCTTTCCGTTCTCCATCTTTTTTGCTAGATTTTTGAACTCAAATTAAACAAAAGCGCTGCCGGACCGTCAAAAAGAGAGAAATCAGCGAAAAATGTGGCATCACCTCTCATGTTTATCGCGAATAGTCTCACTATTCACGAATAACTTTCGTGAATTGGCTATTCGTGAATAAGACCGTTTATACGGAAAAATTCGCTATTCGCAATATTCTTATTCGCGAATAAGGCATACGTATAAACGTAGTATAAGGACTGTTTTACCTTTTTTCGACCAAAAATATTCTTTAAAGTCACATTGACTTTTAAGCCCGAAGATAGGCGAATTTAGGTAATTTCGACCTTGTAAAACTTACTTTGAAGTTAGGGCATTTTTAAGGCAGAAATTTGGTCAAAAATAGGTAAAATATAACCAAAATAGGTCAAATATTCAGTGATATCAAAACTAAAATTTTTCGATACGTAACTAGTGGCTCAAGTACTTATGACATATCATGATAAAAAGAATGCATAAAATATATATTTTTGGAGCTCTTCTGAATGAAAAAGGTACAAAATTGCATTAACTATCATAAAAAACTAAAAAAGTTTTACATTAGAAAGAAAACATTAAAAAATTTAATCGCAAGTATGTTTAGTTACAAAATTAAGTGAATACTCAAAAAATTATTGCATCATTAGTTCACCACGGAATTCGGTTGTTGTTGTAAGTGTTCCAAGGTGTATTTAATAAGGTGATAGCAGTTCTACAACAAATACAACTCGACAAAAACAACAGGGAGGTTTTTGTTGTGCCCAGTACATCCAAATGTCAAATATGTTGTTGTGAATATAGAAATTTTAATATCACCTAATGAATACAAAAACAAATTTTGAAAATAAAATTTTTTTTTTTGACATTTAAATCGGAAAATAATAAAATAAGAAGAAGACATATGTGCTACTGCTACCACCTTATTAAATACACCTTGTAAGTGTCCCCTATATTACTATATGACTAAAATTTAAAGGGAACACTCTTGAAAAACCTGGCAGCACTGCGTTCATCTCTAGTCAGTTGACGTGTTTAGATTTTTTTTTGACAATTCCTGAATCAATTCAATATGTCACTCTCATAGATTTTGGGTGGGATATTTCGCGGCAGTTAGAAAGAGATGGTACTCGGCAGGCAAAAGAAGAGCGAGAGGGAAATACTTTTGGTGAGTACCTCAGTGCAAAATGGTCATTTTGGTGGGTACCCAAGACCGTGGTAAAAAGAGCCAAAATGGACACGGCTCCTGAGTGACATATATATAGTTATATATGATTCGCTGTCACCTGAATATCGCATGGTTCAGTGTTGACTGTTGACTGCATATATAACTATATACGTACTCGGCACAACAAAAATCTCCCTGTTGTTTTTGTCGAGTTGTATTTGTTGTAGAACTGCTATCACCTTATTAAATACACCTTGGAACACTTACAACAACAACCGAATTCCGTGGTGAACTAGTGATGCTATAATTTTTTGAGTATTCACTTAATTTTGTAACTAAACAAACTTGCGATTAAATTTTTTAATGTTTTCTTTCTAATGTAAAATTTTTTTAGTTTTTTATGATAGTTTATGCAATTTTGTACCTTTTTCATTCAGAAGAGCTCCAAAAATATATAGTTTATGCATTCTATTTATCTAAGTACTTGAGCCACTAGTTATGTATCGAGCAATTTTAGTTATGATAGCACTGAATATTTCATATCAGCTGTTCTGTAGTGGTATTCAAACTTTTTGATAATCGGTCATATTCGACGCATGAGTACTCTGCTTTAGCGTTCCTCAATAATATGAGCAAAATTTACTCTAATTATTTTTAATTGGATAAAAATAACATATTTTGCTGTAAAATATAATGAGTTCTTATGAAAAACCTTTGATTAACACTTATATATATCTCATTTTTAACAAAAATTTTAGTTCATGTTACAAGATTATAAAATATTTGTTAGACCGGAACCGCAATTTTCAGGGGGCGTGCTACGTTTTTGATTTTTCCATAAGAATGCATGCACAGGGGATCTACTTCAATTCAACACACACTTTTTTTGCCACGTGCCATCCATGTAGGATTGTAGGTCTAAAGCTGCAATCATTCATGGCATAAGACGGCATAACAGAACATAACATAACATAAAATAACATAAGCGCTTTTCGAGTAGTCAGTGAAGACATAAGAAAACATAAGAGCACAGAAGAGGCAATGTTGCAATTTGCGCACATTGCGGAAAGGGGGAAAAATTATTTCCACAATTTCTCAAGAAATAATTAACAAACGCTTGTAAATCAGTTCGGGACATGCCGAAAAGTAATAAAATATATTTTGCTTTCATAAAAAATTATATGCTTAATACTATTTTAATATATTACAACATTAGTAATTGTAGCTTTTCGAGATTTTCATAAAAAGGGCAAATGTGGCAGCTTTGGGAAGGAGTTGGCAACACAAATTCAAATCAGCTGGCTCGAACTTACATAAGACGGCATAAGAAAAATCTGTTTTCTACAGCTTCTTCTGTTCTGTTATGTTGTGTTATGCCATCACTGACCACTTGCATACAACATGTATTGAATAGATAGAACCAGCTGATTATGCTATGTTATGTTATGCCGTCTTATGCCATGAATGATTGCAGCTTAACTCTCGACGTCGAAAAGCCTCTGCCGCTAATAAGAAATTCACCATTAGGCAGGTATAGGAAATTCAACTCTTTCGAGAAATTCACCAAAGAGCTACCAACAAAAACCTTAAGCAGGAATAGGAAATCCAACTCTTTCGAGAAATTCACCAGAAAGCTACCAACAACAATACGGGTAGACAAAAAGTGGCACTATGATGCCACTTGCGAGAATATTATCAAAGAAACACGGCGTCGGCTCGGGTTTTTTATATAGCTTTAAAAGTTATAATTGAAGCTTTAATAAATGTTTTGCGATTGAAAACGAGTTAAAGATTGAGTTTTTATAGTTGAATTTAATAATTTTCCTTTATTAGTCCGTTGCCTGCCTAATGGTGTATATCCCCATCGCGGCAGAGGCTTTTCGACGTCGACAGCATATAGGACTATAGGTCTAACTCTTCTTCTTCCTATGCTATGGCAGCGAAATCTTTAGCTCTGCTGTGGTGAAATGCATTGCCACTTTTATTTTTAATTTTGGGAGATTTTCGAGTTCATTACATATAAAATATCTACCAAACTCATAAAATCATATGAAAAGCTTGAAAAACATAAAACTAATGAACGAAACTCAATGCCAAGGAGAAATTTAAATTGTTTTTTTGTCCAACCCTGTCCACATAACTTTTTGATCACACTATTTCAGCAAAAATGCTAAATTCTATGTACAATCTAATTCGCAGCCATAGTCAAAAATGTATGTCAATTTATTACAAAATGAAAACATTCGTGCACATTAAGCAAAAACATATCGCAATACATTTATTAAAGCTTCAATCATATATAACTATATATGTCACTCAGGAGCCGTTTCTATTTTGGCTCTTTTCAACACGGTCTTGGGTACCCACCACGGTCTTGGGTACCCACCAAAATGAGCATTTTTCACTTAGGTACTCACCAAAAGTATTTCTCTCTCGCTCTTTTTTGCCTGCCGAGTAACATCTCTTTCTAAGCGGCGCGAAATGTCCCGCTCAAAATCTATGAGAGTGACATATATAGTAATATATGGCTTCAATTATAACTTTTAAAGCTATATAAAAAACCCGAGACGACGCCGTGTTTCTTTGATAATTTTCTTGCAGGTGGCATCATAGTGCCACTTTTTGTCTGCCCGTATTGTTGTTGGTAGCTTTCTGGTGAATTTCTCGAAAGAGTTGAATTTCCTATTCCTGCTTAGGGTTTTTGTTGGTAGCTTTTTGGTGAATTTCTCGAAAGAGTTGAGTTTCCTATCCCTGCCTAATGGGGAGTTTCTTATTAGCGGCAGAGGCCTTTCGACGTCGACAGTTAGACCTACCATATATAACTATATATGTCACTCAGGAGCCGTTTCTATTTTGGCTCTTTTCAACACGGTCTTGGGTACCCACCACGGTCTTGGGTATCCACCAAAATGAGCATTTTTCACTTAGGTACTCACCAAAAGTATTTCTCTCTCGCTCTTTTTTTGCCTGCCGAGTATCATCTCTTTCTAACTGGCGCGAAATGTCCCGCCCAAAATCTATGAGAGTGACATATATAGTAATATATGGTCGACAGTTAGACCTACAGTCCTACATGGAAGAAGTGAAGTTGGCTGTCGTTCCAGGCTGCCACCTAGCCTTTTTCTTCAATTCTTCGTACAGAGTTGCCATAAATACATATTGTTACTAGGGTCTAGTTTTACACATGTTCATAAATACTTATAGTTTACAAGAGTCTAGTTTTACACAGGTTATCAAAAGAAGGTAGTTTACAACTCGGCCAGCCTGACAAGGACCGACCTCGGTACTTAGTTAACATATTAGTGTTTTTTTTTCTTTTTGTTTTTTTTATGAAGTGAATATTTTAATTAAGCTAGCGTTTTTACATTTGTATATAATATTTATAAGCAGGGCTGATCAAAATATTTATTTAAATAATAAATATTTAATTAAATATTTCGACTCTTCTGGGCAAAAATAAATATATCAGCAAATTTTGATTTTCCGTAAATATTTCGGCTAAAATTTCATATTATATACGAATATGCAGTAGATATACTCGTAATACTCGTAGTAAGCATGCTTTCCAATCAGATAAACGTAATTCATAACGCTGCACTATGGGCGGAAAGCCCAACAACAGCGGCAAAAATATGAAGGACTCTTCCAATAAGAACGATTTTTTCGGTTTGGGGTCGCTGATTTCAAATCTGGTGTCAGATTTTCAAAAACCAAAATGGCTGATCCAATATGGCGGCCAAATTTTTTAAAAATAGATCTTTTTCCAAAAAACTGTATCACAAGGAGGTTTTTGGGGTCGCTGATTTCAAATCTGGTATCAGATTTTTATTACAAATGTTTAAAGATATTTTTCTGATTATAAACGAGTCTTAGACAATAGCATAGAATATATAATAATTATTATTTATTCTATGACAATAGCCTACGTTCATTCATTTTTGAAAATCTTCGAAAACATCTCATATTTTATTGCAATAAGTTTACTTAAACCAATAATATATGGAAAATGCCCTTGAAATAAATTTTTATCGTAAATATTTATCGCAAATATTTTGAGTGTTTTTTCTTAAATATTAAATAAATATTTTGAAGTTTTTTCATAAATATTTTGATTAGCCCTGTTTATAAGATATAGGCTACGTCAGATAGTGCATACTATTTTTTTTTTTTTACAATGCATACGATAGTTTAAACTTTCTCTTCGTCGAGTTCATCAGAGGATTCGATCTCGTTTTCTTTATGGATCCACTTCCGCATTTTATTGGCTTCGATAACGCCATCATACGGTAATTGCGTCAACTGGCAA